>VUQG01012522.1:2770-49715 GCA_015106755.1 Etia nguti
TCGAAAAAAAACCCTGTAAATGCATGTGTTATTTAAAAAAAAAAAAACCAACAACATCTGGGACTATCTTTGAGGACAAACATTTCAGGTTATATACATAATTCAGTATCACGATATGAAAATTCTCAAATACATGAAGCATATAAATTAAAAGCACTCAACACAGAAAAACTAATTAATTCAAGTGCCTTTACAGGAAGATGAAAACAATGTTTTGTATCCTGTTCATTCAATTAGTAAGTAATTAGCCATAAGTAAAAGGGAATAAATTATACTATTTTCTATAGCATAGATCTTGAGTAAGGTAGAAGTAAAACTACTAACTTAGAAAATAAACTAAAGTATGTGTTTGGTATGAAAAAAATAGTTGAGAAAATATTTTTTCATTCAATTTATAGACAGTGTCATCATTTCCACTGTGAATCACTCTACTTATTATTTTGCCATGCAATTAGTCAAGGATATAAAATTATAAAGTCTTCAGATTGCATATTTTCAAAAACAAAGTTACAGATATATAAATACGAAGACCTCAAAAGCGCTAAAGGCTGGAATCAACTAACATAGTTTGGCTTGTAGCTCAGGATCCATTCTCAAGTTAGCAACAATGCTGCGTATTGACAGTTGTCACCGGTGTTATTAGATTTATTTTTAATATATCTCCAGTACAAAGAATTGTTCATTCATTGTACAGTGTGAATTAAGTAAACCCAATTCTCATTCAGAGCAGGTCTGAGATAATAAAAAACTACGAACCAAAAGTCCACTTGGTATGCTGCCCAGGTTTGCTGAGATTCTCACAACAGTAAACGTAGGAAGGAAAGGACAACGGTCATCCAGGACCATTGGTCCTTGCTAATGTGACACACATAAGGCTATATTTACATACCTATAGATCAAAATCATGACTTATTAGCGAATCTATTTAATTCATGCATCCTATACATTTAGAAGGACTCCATGGAACAAACAAAAGGAATGAAAATACCAGACATGTACAAACTCCTATAAATAATAAACTGCTTTGCATAAAATCTTTGGCACAGTAAACACCGTCTTCCCCTGAAGATTGTGTGACCTCCAGAGTTCACCATCACCAACTAGGTGTCTGTCTGAATATGTTATGAATATTTCCTGTATACGTTTTGACAGACAGGAAACAAACAACAGCCCCTGGGAGAAACTTCCCATGTGAGTGCCTCGCTGTGCGGATACAGATGCAAAGACACACAGACACCCACTGTTTCCCTCCCTCCTTCTGTCTCACACACACCTAATCAAACATCAGTTCCCACGTGATTGTCAGCAGCGGTGGTTTTACTCTCAATCAGAATCATTCTCTTTTATTTTAGTCGCCATTTCTTTCTTTCTCCCACTCATTCTGCCACCCAGATGACTCCCCCACGTCCCTACTTCTGTTGTTTAGTTTGCCTCTGCTAAGCTTTAGATACACAGCCCTCTGCTCTCTTTGATAATCTTACACCGTGTCTTGCTCGCCTCCGGTTCCCCTCTAGCGCTGGGTTGCTGCTTGGTTGCTGCCAGGTCCAGCTGGCTTGTGACAAAATGAATGACTGAGTGATCGGTTCATTTATAAGCATACTGCAGATGTCTTCTTCTCTAATCCAGTATAAAACTACCTCGACTGATGTCACTCTACAAAGAACTACATAACGTAAAATGAGGAACAATCATGTACTGTACTGTAGTTTCAAGAGAAGCTGATGAGCAACAAGAGAGACAGCCAAATGAAAGATAAAGTTGTTAAAAAGCCGAAAAGCCTAAAATGATTAAAAATAATATTAATAGTAACAATAAAATCAGTCATACTTTTAACATGTGACACAACAAAGATTATGCTACTGTCAAACCACATCGTCCGTCCCCCATATGCCTGGAGCTGTATCACTGAGGATATACGCAGTAGCAACTGCACAGAAATGACCTTTAGTCCTGGAGAGCTACTGCTGAGTTAAGTACCCAGCACTCACTGATTCATACTCTTGGGTCAAAACAATGCAATGTTGTTTTTTAAGATAGTAGGTGAACTGGAGCCCGAGCACGTGCAAGATAAAGCAACTCTGCCGCTGAGTCAATTTTTGAGCAGTTCAAGTGAGGAAAGAGTGAGTGTGTAAATTCTGAGTAAGATGTTTTTGTGTAGACTAGTGTTTTGGTTTACAAAAGGAGCTGGTGGGGGGGCATTCTTCAGGTGGATCACACAAGATGCCACACGCTGAGGTCGCTTAAGCAGCTGTGCTACCTTTCAGAGACCTGAGAGCTAGGTTCAAACCGTGACAAAATTTGCAGGAAAGTGTATGCATAGCAAAGGAAGTGGAAACTACACACACTAGGGAAGCAATCAAATTCTTAAATATTTCATGAAGTCCAACTGCAGGGATTTAAGTATGAATCACAATCATGTTGGAATTGTCCAGCATGAGTAAACTTTTCACCTCTGCAAATTTAAATTGCCAAATTGAAGGAGTGTTTTCTTGGCCAAGTAAAGCTATATAAATGAAATCCCACATCTGTGCATCAGCCAGGGCCTGAAGACCAGCTGTAGAGCTGATCTGGAGGCTATGAAGCAGATGGGTTCCAGCCTGGTTTCAAGCTTTTTGGCATGCAAGAAAGGAGAGATTGGGTTCAGAAATGAATTGCAGCAATTAGGTCTGCAATGTTACATTAGATAGGGGGGGAAAAAATTCAAACGTAAATATCTGCCGACAATAAATGATCAAAAGGAGCATTTAATTCAATACTTATAAGTTCTTCTGGGATCACAGATTTCCACTGTAATGGGAAGAAACGAAATATGTCCGGATGGCGTCTGTAAACAGTAGCTGTGAAGTAACTGTTTCATCATTCCAATATATGGCTTCATTGAGTTACTCCTTTTGCAGCATCTGTTTATAATTGTGCGCATTCCCTGTGGGGATTCATTCATGAGACACTTCCTCCTTCATACAAAACTTTCAGCTATGCAAGCATGAGCTGTGGCACTTACTGTGCTTAAAAATATATGAAAATGAAGCCTTTTTGCTTCAAAGAGCGATCAAAGCATGTTTAATATGTCAGAAAGAATCGCTACAGAATGATGAAACTAGCTGCAAACAAACACAAAGCACATATGAGGCCATATTTTGCTTATAAAGCACATTATTCTAGTAAATTCAAATCCTGCAAAGCAGAGGGAGCCTACGGTTAGATTAAGTCGCCAAAGGCCCCCAATTATCAGGCTTGCGTGCCTCTGCAATGCACCACATCCATAAATGCAGCAGTCACCCTCTTCACTTTAGCCTTACAATGCTGTCAGTTCAAAGTCTATGAAAAACATTGGCGTATAAAAAATTTCAAGGACAATCAATAATCTAGTTGCCATACCTTTCTCAGACACAACAACATAGGAGGCTAAATTGGTCGACCGGGGAGTATGATGAACCATTTTCGAGCCCAATTGGACTTCACTGGTAATGGTTAGCTACCCTCCCCAGCAATATTAGATGTCATTCAGTGGGCTGCCGTGGGGACAGCAATTACCCTTGTGCTAATGTCTGCCTGCCCACTCCATCCCTGCTGCCCAGTGGCTCCATGATTTCTGTAGCTGGCTCTGGCTGGCCATTCTGTTTACAGTGGAGACCTCATCAGACACAGATCCTCCAGATTAGATCAGAACTCTGACCTGCACGTCCGCTCAGGCTCAGCTTTGGGCTAATGGCCACAACTGGCAAGAGATCAGGTGGACGCGAACACACACAAGCACCTACATTGACAAATACACACACATTACAAGGACAAGGACACACATTACGCATCATCGCAATTACGTCTGTTACAAGTCATATACGGACATGGACCCACAAATACAGTAGTGAGTATTTTCAAACAGTGTCCAATTCTCATTGGAGGTGTTCGACACACTGAGTGTTTTTGACATATGTGCTTAAAAATTTACTTAAATCATTAATGAATTTACAGTTTAATCATGCTGCAAAATGGGTATCAAACAAACTGCAACACACATTTGCCAAAAATGTTGTTTTTAATTAGAAAGTGTTTTCATTATTTATTTGGCTACCAGAGAGCACAAATAAGTTTATTTTTATTAAGCGCTGTGGAGTCACCTGCTTAGCACATACTTCGAGGGCTTGAGCGATTGGATGAATATATCAGCTATCAGCAATTGGCCGAGCTTCTAATTTAGTGGACTGCCACCTGGAGAATTCAATATGATAAAAAAAAATAAATAAATAAAAAAATAACCTTGCAAAGCACAATGACTAAACAGAGCCACATGTTGAAGCCTCCTGTTTGTACACAAATTTTGATCATTCTCTTCATGTAAGGCTGCAACACGTTGTATAATCCCATGTCCAACAAATGTTTTAACTTGCAAGATTTCCCAGAGCCCGTGCTAGATAATCACCACCACATGTTGCAGGTTGTGGAAACTCATAACTTAAAATGTGTTTGAAACAATGCTTGCTGAAATATTAGATGCACAAAGATTGATAAAGCCTGCATTAGTAAGTAGGGGGTGGCAGTTGAGAAAGTCACAGGTCAGTGAGGAGGCTATGATTCATGCCCATTTTGGGAGTTTTGTGTTTACTCCTTAATTTGTTTCCTTTCCACCCACTTTTTTACTTTTACTTTCAGTGACTGCTTGGACTAGCTTTGGGCAGCAAACCTAAATTGGGTTTAAGTATTCCCCTTTACACAAACCAAACCAAATTGAAGAACAATGTTTAGTCTGAGCATTTAAATGTACTCCTAAGGGTTCTTTTATATGTGTACAAACATAATGAGCTGGGAGTCACACGAAAGCTATACTATACATTTAATGTAAAGCCAGCAGATCTGGCAAAACAATATTTGATGCTGTGGGAATGAGAATAGCAACGTCATTTACAGTAATAACATATCTTATCCCCATCTGGCCATTCTTTTCAAGACTGCAAGGCATCTTTCATATGATCGCATCATTCAGGTACCTCAATTGTATAATTTAGGTGGTTCTGTCTATGTCTATGCAAGACTGCATTCACACTAGTAGACTATGTCAGTAGTCATTGGTTGTTGGACTGACTGTGGCTAGTTAGCCGGTCATAATCTTTTAATAACCAAAACACAAGGGAATGTACAGAAATGTAATGTGTTTATGTAAATACAGTTTATCTATATTTAAATGATTCCGATATTTATAGTGATATACTGGCCTCTAATTAAGCACCTAAGCGTAACAAAAAACAATATTGTTTGCAGAGTTTACAGAAAGACTTAAGGATGCTTTCAGAGCAGTCAACTGATGTTCATTGTGTAACATGTAAGAAAACATTGCATAGAGCGGGTGAACTTTGTATCACATGTGCAAAGGACACTGGGGAAATACGCTTGTATAGCTTCTAATGAGACAAAAGCTTATGGGATAAATATGTCTTCCCCAGCCAGCGCTCTTAGACAACATAGCTTAGACATCTTAGGCACAACAAAAACAGCAGATGGGAGGGAGACATAGAGGATAATTGCTCTGTTTCTTTAGAGACAACAGAATCAATTTTTATTCATACTCGAAGAGCATGAAGTTCACATAGCCACACACGTAAGCACAGAGACATCCGTGTGACTAAGGATATTAGCCCAGCTTCTCGGCTTCTCGTTACCCTGTTCTTGTGCTTCATCCATGTATCTGTCATTCAGGCTTTTTAAGCCTGAGCCCCAGTCACATGGGTCTCGCCAGTGTCAAGACTGAGACCCCAATTTCACCTGCAGCGAGCGGATGACTGAGAGCTGTCACCTTTGCTCAGTACTAACAGTGCATCCATCTGCTTTCAACACTTTATAGAAGGCTGTGTGTGGCTCTCTTGTGCCCACATGAAAGGAGAAAAGAAAGTGTGCTTTAGTTTGCTTTGTATTGGATGAATCTTCATCAGGGAGGAAGGGGATTATTTCACAGCAGGGGGGTAGACCTCATTCATGTCCCTCGGACCTTTCAAAAGTTTCGGATATCAGGATGCAGTCATAGAATTGCTTCATATTTGGACGACGATGTTTTGAAATTTGAATCAATTCAGTACAAACGTTTGCATGCATTTGCCCGTGCATACATTATAACTTCTCAGTGGTATTGTAGATTTAATTTTGCATTCAAATTTTAACAATTAATTGTAATGGTTACAGAGAAGCTTCAGATGATGATAGCAAGTAGTGCACTATACCACGGGGAAGTCATACATAAGTTAGGTGCCAGTGAGAGGAGGTATTTAAAGCGATGGATTCAGAGACACTAGCAGAAAAATGCTGGGTAAGATTGGTTTTCTTTTCTGATGCCTTGGGATTGAATAAAGCAGAGCACATTTATGTCTGCTGCAGTTTTACCTTAGAGGTTCCTTTATGTAGTAGAAGACCCTGAGCAGTGGCACACAGTAATCCATAACTTGATAAAGTAAAAGCCTAAATATGACTGGCTGTTGGAAATACCACAGGAATAACCACAGTAACATCACCCAGTAATTACTTTTAATCACAGCCACCGGTGGAGTGCTTTTAAATCTCCTTAAAACACCTAAAAAGCATTTAGTTATGGGAAAAAATATGACTTCAATGCTGCACAAAAAGCACCTTTAAAGAATTCTAAAGTTTTGGCTTTAGATGGTCTATGTAGCTCTTATCTGTTTTTTTAAAAATGCATTTGTTTTGCAAGAAAACAGGCTTTTATCATCATTTTCAGTGGATCAATAATGTAGCTGGGTTTCAGTGTACCTATTGTGGTATTGTTTTGAATGTCCTACAGCTTGAATTTCCTTTTTTGACAGACTTTTTGTCGATAGCACCAAATTCCAAAATCCCAAACCAGACATTACTCAGTATGTATACTATTTTACTACTTTATTCATAATTAAATCAACAGAAAACACTGATAACCAGTTATTAATTTCTGTGTAAATTACCAGTATATTTTTGGACCTTGCTAAAGAAGATTGCTGGTGTTGGATAATAGCTCTTCTATTTACCACTGGCATCTTGTAAAACTCATGGCCTTTAAACAGGAAGTACTGATTGTCATTGTGCCTGCATCAGTCTTTTTATATACAGTCTTTGGTTTGTCTGCATTAAAATTTCAGAAGGAGCCTGATTCTTTGGACCAAAATTGCAATGATTAATACACTTTGATATCATAAAAGATTTATTTTTGTCTATGTGATAATTCATAGTTGTTAAAACATTTCCTATATCAGCCAGAAACTTGTGTCAAAACTTGGATAATATTATTATTATTATTATTATTATTATTATTATTATTATTATTATTATTGCTAGTAGTAGTGGTGGTAGTAGTATTATGTAGTATTCCATGTTGCATTTAATCAAATTGTTTTCATTTAAGTTAAAGTAGTAAGAAATTATGCTATACTGTGCTCCAGCTTTCCTTAAATTTCCTTAAATTTTAAAAGTAATTACACTAAACATCTTGTGAATAAAGAGTTGAAAGATGAGAGTGCCCTGCACATACCTACATATATACACTCCTGCCTGCTTGTGATTTTGTCTCCATTTATCAGTCATTACCCACTTTTGAAATACTGAACTGTCTGAGAAAGTGTTTCTCCACTTCTTACAGCTGTGCATCAGCTAAATGATAGCTCAGTTTGCTTCATTTCCCCTGTTGCGTATATCTTTGAGCTGGGAACCACAGGTGCCCTTTCAAGTAATCCATTTTCTTGTCCCGTATTTGCATATATGCATAATTCATGACAAAATGGTATCCCTAGGAGAGGGTCCAATGAGAGAGCACTATTTTTAGTATGCACCTGGCATCAGCACCGCCCATCCCGATATCTCAGGTTCAATTACAAAGGTTGGGAGGAATAGCAGTCCTGAAAGGTTGAGGTGTGCGGGCTGAGGATGGATATGTTAAACTCTTTCCCACTATTCTCTATGCTTTTTGTTCCCCAGAGTTGAAAGAACTTCTTCATAATGCAATCAGGCAAATGAAAATATTAACACGCTTTTGAACAAAGCATCACTCAGTCAGCGCGACAGTGTGAGAATAAAGAAGGCCTTCATCATCCCAGTACAACAAAGGAAAGGGAATGTGGCAGGGAGGGAAACATTTCTACTCCCCCACTCAACAAAGGGAAGAAAAAAACGGAGAGATGAAAAGAAAATGTAGTATTTTTTTATTTTGACACATCTGTCAGATTTTGGTCTGTCTGCGCCTGTTCTCCCTGACATTTCTGTTCTGTTCGAATCAATGGTGTTCAATTCAACAGCCTTTGTAGACATGACGGGATAATATTGTCAAATCAACAATAACAGTAAACATAATACAATCTTAGGGCTGATTCCTCACTTTCACTTCCACACCACAGTTTTCAGTTCACAGATTATATCGTTTAAATAAATACAGCAAACTCTACTCCAAGATAAGTGAACCTAACATAGCAGTGGATTTCTTTTTCTTCCTTATCTCTGTCTCTGTCTCTCACATTTTTGTTTCACTTTCTATTATTGATCTGACATTTGAATATACCTGCTTTTATCTATTGCATGGAGTTGAAATGTGTCATTCAGTTTATATGGAGTAATGTATTACGGTAGGAGATTTTTATATATATATATATTTTGCATGAGACCACTGGTACTTCAACCACATTTGCTTGTTTTATTCAGACAGTCATAAATATAATTTAGGGAAGCTGTATTTCTTTATATTTTTTAATGTTATGAATTGAGATTTGTCAATTTATTAAGAAATATTCAGGGAAGATGTTGCAAGCCATTAGTTATTTAGGTAACTGAGTAGCCCTGTTTTCTGCAATAGCCTCATTTTGTCTCTACTTTCTTAAAAGCATGGGGATTGTATCATATATTTCCATTAAACGTAATTTAGTAGAATTTTTAAAAATGCATCACATGTATAGTGTCAGTAGTTCAAGTAACTTTTTCCTCAGTAGCTTTAGTAAATCAATACATTTCACCCAACGGTAGCTTTGCTGTAGTTCCACTTCTTGCATTTTGAAGCAAGGGGCAACATAGAGACTGGGGGAAAAAAAGCCAGCGCTGAAGTGGCAAAAACTACAGTTCCTCTTGGTGCCACTTGAGGCAATCCCCATAGACCTAAAGGTGCTATCCCCACATTCACACCATTAAAACCGTATTTATAGTCTGGTACAAAAATACAGTTTTGGCGTGTGGGTAATTTTCCCCTTCATAATAACTCTGGGTTGAATTTTCATCCACCTGGATAATTGATTTGGGAGCATGGCTAATCAGCGTCTTCTAGGCCTCGGCCATTACTTCTAGTCATTAAACCAGAGTCCTTTACTTCATTTGTACTGTTATGTTCTTTTGGAGAATTTTTAACAGGTAATGTATCTAATATTATTGTTGTGGGTTACTGACCAACCAAGATATATGTGCTTTAGTTTTGGTGAGTGAAATTTTGTTACATGGCACTAATTAGCTGTTGCATTCATAAACTGTATGCGTTTGGTTAGCTGATAAATTAGCATTCCACCCTTTCATCCATATGAGGTCGTGGTTTGTTTCAAACACTGTTCTGTTGAAGCTTTAAAACACAGTCCAAAACTAGTGGGTGGTTCTGTCTGTGTTTCATACCGTCGGTGTTTTTATTTAATTGGTATCTTGCATTATTCTTTCAACAAACGTACCCCCAACACCATCGCTATCCCCCAAAATATCTTAACCTTACAGCTCACATGACATTTCCCAGAGATGTAGCTGTGGCCTATTTTATTCCCTAAAGTGCTTTCGGCTTTGAGGACACGGGTTGCGTGTTAAAGAAGTGGGACAGTTTCCTTTTGAATGACATTATCTTGAGCAAAGTCAGTGCTGTCTACCTGCTCTGCGGTGCACAGGTTTCCTCTCCTTTTTTGTCTTCTAGTAGGCTGATTAAAAATGTAGATTACTTTAACTTTAAAATAGTTAAAGGTTCTATTATTTTGTTGCACATTTCTGTTTTGTTTTGTTTTTTTCACCTATGAATTACCTGGTTCATAAATGTACATATAGGCGCCTGTGTGTATGATGATTGCAGTATGAGGGGACAGGCTGGGATTGCTATCTCCATGATGGATTGCCAAGAGTAGCTGCTTTAAAATACTATTAGGACATAGTCCCCAGCTTGCTAAAGGGTGTTCGCTAATGTATTGCTTCTCTTGGGACTGAGTTTGTGTCTGCTCCAGTTTAAGAGTTTGCACTTACAAAAAAAGAGAGCAGGGTTGCATTGCGCGTGTGTTTATAGAAACCCCATTTTCTAGAAGAATAAGAGCAATAAGGCTTCTGTTCACCGATACACACAGCCAGTCACACTCGCGCTGCTGCATCTTCAGCTCGCCTTGTTTTGGCACAACACTTTGGTTATGCAATTAAAGCACATGAATTGATAGCACAGCAAAACAACAGTCCCAGTTTAATTCCTGTCTAATGACATTGCTGCTTAGCGGACCCCTGCCTCTAGAGGTGTAATACAGGAAAAACCTCATTAACTTTTTTTGTGTGTCTCTCATTATTATTTTTTTTCACTGAGAACAACCCACCCTTCCCTTATCTGTTGAATGATTAGAAGTGCAATGAAGAAAATTTTTAGTACACATATAAGCCACACAAAGCCCAATGGGGATGTCCCCCAGAGAGATGCAGATGATCCTGTTTTTCTGTGCATAAGTGGTGAAAGAATGCGCAAAGGAGACGGGACTATAAATTGTGGTGGCATCTCATGTTAGAGTAATGACAGCCCTAAATACACGCGGACATCTGGGTCTCTGAGACTGTGTTGTTTATGTGTGTATATACTTTGTTTTTGTTTTTCTCATTCTGGGGTCAATAACTCAGCCATGACATACATCATTTATGCTTGGTATCATCTGAAAATGTTGGTTTCAGCATGGTCCAAGTATTGATCGCTGGATATTGACTAAAAAACCAAGATGTCAGATCATGACGGTGGTGTAGTAATACGGTTTTGTGTTCTGGTTATTAAACCTATCCTCAGTCCTCTCTGCTTCTTGCTCTATTGTGGTCTGACAGGTGCATAAAAGTGGTTGGACTATACTTGTGGTTTATTTTATTTCATTTTCAAGTGGCAGAGACTGAATAAAATGGAATTTTACTACTCTGAAAAGCATTAAACAGTGGGTTGATTTTCACGCAATTAGCTTTGTGTAAGAATAAAAGGACCTTTTTTTTAACAGCGGGCCTCAAAGTCATGTCCCTGAGTTTATTTCACTTGTCATTTGTGCATTTAACCTTGAAAATGTCAGTTTACATCCTCTCAGGTTTTGTTGTCAGCTACCTTTTTTTTTGTCGTTGAGTGAGATAAATTACTAGAAGCAGGTTTTTTGGGGGGGTTTTAAGAACAGAAAAAAAAGTTTTGGCTCTCTTAATTTTTCTATTTTATTTCTATTGTCTGTAAGGCTTATGAGACCAATCTACATTTGGGTGGGAGAGAAAGGATGTAAGCCAAATATTATTTCAATACTTAAATGCCATGGACAAACTTACAAATGCTTTAAAAAATCCAGTCTACAGGGACCACTGCAAAAACTCAGTGTGTAATTGGATAAAAACAATATTCTGTCAAACAGTTCTGCACACACAGCCATCACACTCTAGCCTCAGGGCTCACTGTTCAACTGCTGACAGATAAACTGCAGTTGAGAACATTTTTATTATATATATATATAATATATATAAATTGGCAAAATTCTATTCTAAGTGTTTTTCTCATTTGGTAAATTTCCATTGGTTTATCCACAGACAAAACTTTGGATGAATAATTGACGGTATTTGGTGGTCATGTTTGAGTTTCTTTTTAGTTTTCTGGTGTACGACATGTTTGTGTGTTTTTGTGTGTGCGTTTCCATCTGTGTATGTGTAAGTGAAACTTTTAAGTATCCTGATTCTGGTTTTCATTGACTGGGCTGTTCTAAGAAGCCGTGCTTATCACAAGCTCTCAGGGCACCCGCGCTAATCCCCGGGAAAAGATGACATCAAATGGAAGCAGAGCAAGGGATTATGGGGGATGTTGTGGAGCATGATCAACTGCCACTGAGAACTGGATGGACAGGAAGGAATTCTTCCCAGGTGAGACTAAACACAGCCCAAATATAATATGGAATACGATGAAAACAAAACCAGCGTATGAATTAACCATTACATGAAGAAGCTTCACCACTGAGAAACGAAGCAGGCTACTGCATTAATTTTAATCAGAGCAACAGGAGTAAGTTAAGGCTGGATAGCACTTTTCCCACTGCAACCAGTCCCTACAGTATCCTTAATTCAGTCAGCGCTAACTCCAGTGCTTCTGTTAAGTCAAAGAGAGTGCCAGGTACAATCTTTAATGCAGTCCCTGTGAAACCAAGTTTTCTTATTTCACAGCAATTCACTGTGAACTGAGATTTTCTTTCTCTGTTTACACAGATAAAGATGTTGACTTTTGATGATGAAGCTAGCTGAAACTCCGCCAGTTGGATTTCTTGGATCCATATAGCAATGGAATTTATGATTTTGAAGCTTTGTTAATGCCATGCAGGCTGACATACAGAGGAAGCATCTTTCATCAAAACGCCAACGCTCCAGACACCTGGTGTGATATTTAAAATATCACTCGTGTTTAATTTGACCCTTTTTATTGCAGCATATTTAAAGCGCCTTGGATCAGTACAGAGCAGTGTTCACAAAAGCGGTGCGGCGTTGAACTTCTCCAGACTTCACCTGACAGATGTGCATGTGACACAGAAATGTACCACATTAGTAGGTTTTTAACCTGTCACCTCGCTAGTCACCACAGTTAATTGCCCAGTGCATTTATTGCCAGCAAGTCTGCATCCTGCATGCTCTATCCAGGCATCTCCCTTCCCTGAAAGTGCATCTGAAGCAGGTTGACCAGCCTTGTGCTGCATGTGAGAGATTGCGGCCAATATCCTCACATGATGTCCCTGAAATTGTTCAAAGTTAATGTGTGAAAATGGCTCAGCAGTCACTCATATAGAAGACCCCCCTGAGAATTCACCCAACCTCGCAGTTCTCTTCATCTCATTGATTACGGCCTGTAATCTTGCTATGTTAATTGACTGTTACTGTGTTGTTGCAAGCAAACACAGCACCAAACGGCAGAAAAGGGTATCTGGTGAACAAAGCGGAGGTTTAAAGAGAGGCGTTCAAATTCAAAAACTGAGCAAAGTGTAAATACTGGACTTAGATTCATTATGAATTCAAATGAATGCTAATGTTGCTCAGCATCTGTTGGATGTGTAAATGAGCAACTGTTTACCACATCAGATCAGAAGGTGATAATGTCAGTTGTGTGTTCACATCTTGATTCCAAACCAGTGTGGCCAAAAAATGTCTCATTGCACTATTAATGATGAATTTTTCAAAATGACAAAGGTGGGGAAAAAGTAAGATATTGTCAACATACCATTACAACAATGTAGTAAGTATTACTTTATGCTTGAAAAATTCCAAAATAACAAATAAATGCAAAGTCATGCCTTCAGTTTGTACATGGAGATGCTACTGCTTTCAGCTGTTTCTTTGTTCACAAGACCAAAGCGCCACAGAGGGTAGTTTTATACCTTCATTCTGCCCCACCCCCCCCGCCTGTCATGTTTATCCATGTTTTCCCACTCCTGTCTCTGTGTGTCTGTCAGCGTCTCTGTGCATGTGTTCCCGTTACTTCCTGTTTTACTTTGGTAGTCTCCTGTCTGTGTGCGCCATGTTTTGTTTTGCCTCTCTTGCTTTGAAGGTACCTCGTCTCATGTGTTATGTTTAGCTTTGCGTCCTCTGTTTTGTTGTGTGTAATTTGCCTCAGCTGTGTTCCCCATGTGTTTCCTGTTCCCTCGTCATTCCCTGTGTATTTAAGCCCTTTGTTTTCTTCCATCCAGCGTTGCAATCTTACTCATGGTTGTGTGCGATTCTGTGTTTTTCCCCGTGTGTTCAGTTCATTAGATTTCCCAGTTTATTTTTGTATTGTTTATTCGTTCAGCGAATAAAGATGTTTTAAGTCCCGTCTCTGTGAGTCTGCATTTAGGTCCTCTGCTGCCTGCTCCACACACAGTTCATGACAACCTTATGCCCTTCCTGGCACAATCTCAAAGAGACTTGTATCTGCTCCTGTTCTTAAACCAGAAACATTTCATGTGTTAGGTAAATGTGTATACCACTACCGTATGGAGTAGCTTTTGAGTGGCAAACTGGAGACAGAACAAAGAAAATCCCCTATTTGCAGTTTATCTGATATCATGTTATTATTTTTGACTGATATTGTCATCTGGGACGTCACAAGGAGATTTCTGCATTGTTTAACAAGACTTTAAAAGCAATGGTATATTATTGGTGAACTAACTAAACCAGTAAGTCACTGAAGAGTGCATTGCAATTTTGCCTTTTTAAAACTGCCAGTGTTCCATGTCTCCTCCAGGTCTTATCAAGTTCAGCTTGGCGTGTTTTGTGTAATCTTGCTGACAGACAGACAGACAATGCCACGGCAGAGGAATAAATCACAGCTGAACTTTTTCTCCTGTAACCCGAGCTTATCACTAGTCCTAGCTTGGAAAACATTAATAATTCCCCTTTTGAAGCTGATCTAATGAGCAGAAACACTCGTGTTGTTAAATATTTGTCTCATTCTTTTCTCTAATTACACATTAATGGGCCCATGCTGGGTTCATTTGTTGCAATGTGGGCAAGCAGTAAATAATGGCTCTTTAGGGGTAGTTTGCTGGAGACTCGCCTGATGCAGAAAGGGACTCGCCTATTGATCTAACCTTAAGTTATTCGACATGCGCTGAGAAATACTGCTGCATGTCAGCTCACTGTTGAACTTTCCGGTGAAGGTCTTTATTTATCAGTGTCTGCAGTAATCAAGGTAATTCAAGTGTATAGCTGCTCCTGGACTTCTACCAAAGATGCTACAGGAGAAAAAAAGGAAAATTAAATAAGGCCATGTATCATCTAAAACCAGATGATGGGACCAGGGCAGATATGCTCTTATATATGATACATTTGTTACTTTTGTGTTTAGTGTTCTCATAATGTATTTTGGTAGAAAATATTTGATAATCCCCTTTCAAAAATTGTATTACCTATAATTTTAAAACTAGTCCTTGAGATTAAACTGTGAGATACTGTATGGTCTTTGTTTCTGTTCAGGTGATTGCTGATCCGCTGTCCCTGTTGACATCATCATTTTTTAACAGTGCCTTCTAAAACATTATAATGCCACCATTTCCAAATTTAAAAAAAAGGTGCTGAGGTTGGAGAATGACTATAGTCATGGTTAAATGGAAATTATGCTAAGAAGGGTGCTTAAACAGCTGATGTCGATTTTTCTTGGGTGGGCCATCTCTTTTCAGTCGGACTCATATGCTGCACATGCTTCATTAACTGATTTCCTTCATCTCCCTGGACACCTTTTGACTGCTCCCAGCGAGCGCATGTGAACTGATATATGTATGCCTGTGCATTTAATGCAGGACTGAGAAGCAATAGCCTTGAGCAGACTGCCTTGCTATTTCACAAACTATCACAAAAGTTCTACCACTAGGAATATCTCACTGCAGCCTGCCTTTTTATCTCGTCACATTAGAAATCTTCTTTAAAAGTCTGTTTTCTTTGAATTCCAATGACCTTGGTGGGACAAAAAAAAAGCAAAGTAGTGCCTTTTTCGCACCTGCCAACTAATCTAATAGGATATGAGCAGTAAAGAGACAAAACCAACCTCATCTCTTACCTAAAGTAGGTTAAAATAAATATTAAGATTATTTACAACCACTAATCAGCTCAAACCTGATTAAGAGAACCACGAGTGCACATCCTTCTTGGTCCCTGAACAATTGAACCACAGAAATAATTGTAATCATCCTTAAGTGTCCTGGATTCTTATTACTGTTATGAACACTTGAACTGTAATGTTCCTCATAAATCATACCTCATTTCAGTGTCAGGGTGACCTGGTAATTAAGGAGATGATCCTTCAGCCAGGAGGATTGGGTTCAGGCCCTTCTGAAAGCAACCTGCTGAAGAGTCCTTTTTTACAAATAATGTCAGGTACAGTGCTGACATTATAGCCTGACACCCCCAAATGGGAAGACAGCTCAAGCTTTGAGATTTAATAATATATCACTGTAGCTATCACAAATGAGAAATTTACCCATTACAGAAGCTGAATACTTTTTTTTAGCTTACCTACATTTAGCTAAACAATCAGTGTTAATGACCGTGTCAAGAAAAAATGCAAAATATTTAGTTTCTCATTCGCGATCCTGGTTTCCACTTTTATGTGTCGTTGTAAATTGAACCCCATTTCTTATATTGACCAGCATTAGAATTCTACATAGAGTTGTGTTGATGTGTATGTAGGAAAAACATATTACAGCGCAATTCAAACAGTAAGGTTGGAACAGCTTTATGTGTGCTGCTGCGCAAACACGGAGGGCAACATTTGCATTTGCATAAAAAAACAAAACAAATTTGATCAATCAAGAAACAGCTGTAATAAAAAAGAAAGCACACAGTAAATCAAACGCTCACTTCAGATGCAGATAAAAAATGGCGGCCGATATTTTCTTGCGCACAGATCTGCCATTTGCGACAAAACGTTTCACCGAAATCAACTGCAGGTCATTATTTTGTTCATCGAACAGTCAAATATGAATAAAAATTGCAATATGTCACCTTGGCACAGAAGAATAGATAGTTAAACTAAACAGTAATGAAATGTAGTGTACACTGACCTGAACACAGCACCTTAAACATCATCACCTTGTCATCATATATCACACACACATGCAGGATTAACTTTGATGTCAATAAGGAGAGAGTGAAAGTAATTAACATTATTTATTGATATACAGACTCTGAGCACTACTTGGAGATGACTTGCTGACATTATACACACAATGGAAGGAAGTAGGACAGGACCCCCAGAGTCTAGGCACTGGTGGTGGAGCAGGTGGTAGATGACACTCTCTAAACATCCAGGATAAGGTGGGGATGCAGGTGAGTTACACAAATAAGAGTTTTTGAAAGGCAGACTGACAAAATTGCTTTAAAGAACTGGAAATAGGTTATTATTGGCATGAAAAAGGAGGTAAAGAAGAGTATTGGATCAATTTAATAACAGTGAACTAAGCTTAATATCATGGAAAAAGCAGATGGAACAGCTGGAATTGTCCCAGGAATGCAGGTAGAATAAGAGAACAAGTATCTTCGTTATTTTTGGGTGCCTGGTCTCAAACCAGTATATCATATTTATTTACGCTTACATTTCCATTAACACTGATAGAAACAACCAGTCCATTCTCATTCCCTGGGTGTTAGAATACTGCCAGTTTGTCAAAGCTGCAAGTATCCCTGACATGAGCACAAGGTGCTCCTTGGCATTGGTGCATTGAAGCACCATCTGTCTCAATAAAAGAAAAAAAAACCAACTCTGAAAGCAAACGCTCCAATTTTAGACTGACCGAGTCCACAAAAGGGTGCAGCAGAAGTGGTGCAAATCTTGAGAATGTTTTGTTTTTGCATGATATTTGGTTAGGTTTGTGCACATTAAACTTTTTTTTTTTTTTAAAGATTAGAAAAAGATTGTTTGGAATTAAAAGGTGAAAAAACTACATTTACAGTATTAACCATGCACGTCCAAAAGTTATGCAAAGTAATTTGTGTCCAGGAGAAACACACTTGCCATCAATTAACAAAATGTAATATGAATTGTATTAATCTACCAATAGCCTAAACTAATGGATAAGTAAGCCATCGTGAGCTGTAAAATGGAGCTGCTTTTAGAGGAGACAGATGAAGGTAGCTAAGGTCAAACACAACATTTGGCTGCATCTCGTTAATTATTTTCCAGAATGTTCATTAGCTTAGGAAGAGGCTTGTGTGCACGGCTGTACTCTCAACCTACTTTACAGTCTCTCACAGGAACAAGGCTCATCCAAATACTGCGTTGTTTTGGCCTCTGCCCAATACTGCAACGCAGTTGGAGAGCTGAGTGAAGCAGGGTGAGGAGAGACTGTGGTGGCATCTTTGCTTGCGCCTTTGAGTTAGTGATGAGTGCTTTTGTGCCTCCTCTCGCAGTATTTGAAGGGAAGGGGGCCAGCAGGAGCACTCCTCACGGCCCCATAACAGGCCGCACCACAGGGTCCGTCAGGAGCCTGCCGAGACAAATCCAGAATCCAATTGATTTCAAAAGCCAGGAGACCAATGTGTTTACCTCATCAAGCACGCAACCGAGTGGAGAGCATAAACAAAGTGAAAGAAATAAAAGACTGGTGAGGGTTATCATATGTGCAGTGACCCTCCAGTAATGACACTCCCAGCTTCCCCACCTGCACCTTGCCAGTTTTCATATCCGAGCCTATCAGCGAAGAAGGAAGGTGGTTTGCTGATAAAATTCTGAGTGTTCCTGTGGTTGGATTTTCTGCAGGCACAATTATCTTCCCAAGGCAGTCATTCCACCCCCTGTCGGGCAGATGTGAATTGCCTCAATAAGAGGCCTGCCTTCCTGTTTTTTTCTCCCTCCACTGGTTGTTGTTTGTTGATCTCCCTCACAGCCTCAGCACTGCTGTGTCAGAAAATCAGCCTCGGGCTTTACTTATTATTAGCCTGGTTGATGCAATCGCTTTCTTCCAGATTGCCCCTTACATAGCTGGTGGATGACTTCTCGGACCAGGTAGTGACTTTAGATTTTAAGATTTCACTCTGAATTACAAGGAAAAGAGGAAAAAATACAATCTGATTTGAAACAGGAAAGGTTTGTGGATAAGGGCTGCCTTACTAGGTGAATGATGGCGAAAATAAGTTTAAGCTTGACTACACACCAAAAAAAGAAAAACAGAGGGAGATAATAGATGTTCTGATATTTTCTGTTTTGAAAATTCTAAATGTCTATATTTGACTCTAACTCACCTGGAAGAAGCTTTCTAATTCCTGAACTGCGAGTTAAACTGTTTCACATGCCCACCATATTTGGAATAGGGTGAGGTATTGCTTTAATTATCAGTTGTAATAGCCATGGAAGCCATTGTCATATTAGACTTTGGAAGATCAAAGTTTGCTTCTGCATTGAATATTAAAAAAATGTGGAGATTATGTCTTTGAAGAAAAGTGCATATAAACAACAAACAAGTCATTATGTAAAGTTTTGTACTGTGTTGTTATAATGCTTTTCTGAAGTCTGTGCAAATGTGTAATAGCCACCAAGAATGGAAGAGAAAAACCTCTTTGAAATCAAAGGGTGATAGAAGTTTGGTCTTAGATGTTAATCTGACTTTAAGTAGCCATTTACAGAGTACAAAGGCAAAGCCTGATGTCAGTGTGCGGTGGTAAATTTCCCATCTGTACGCAGAGGAAGAAATAATGATGCCATTATGTGGTGTAACCAAACAGTGGAACAGCTTGATATGTTATAATATCCTCGCTGAGACCTCTGTTAAAACCCATTTCCATAAAAGAAGCTGGGAGCCACACTTATTAAAGGCAGAACAAGATTTCTACTCTCACAGTGATACCAAGGAGGTGTCTGTGCACCGCCATCTACACAAGCTTTTCGTGGTGTCTATTTTCACGCTAAGCCTTGTTTCTGTTCGCCCACAGAACGGAGGTATTACCACCCTTCGTTCAGCAAGCTCCTGCACACATGACAGTTCATTTTCTGCATGATCTCCCAAAAGTCGATACGATCTTGTAAAGACAAATACCAGATAGCGGTGGCTAACTGATGCAGTTTGGGGGGAACATCATTAATCATGCTCTCCTGAGGGATGAGGGTGAGGACTGGGTCTACCCAGCAAGTCTTCATGCATTAATAAAATCACCCGATGATCTATGAATGAATTCACAGCTGGGAGTGCCTTCATTACCCATGGTTCTGTAGGGTCTGAGAGGACAGGTCTGTATCAAATAGAGTGGGAGGCAACTGGAGAAATCTGTACATGCATTGAGATGTCTGCTAGTAGAGATGGGTATGTCACTCCAGGTTGAGCATATTGTAGATTTGATGAGGATACACAATGCCACTCTTTGCAAAGCACGCAAATCTGCAACCTTATGAATGTGAGTGCGTGGATCTCCTTCCTAACTCCTACATGAAAGGACATTTGTGGACACAAGCAAAGAGAGCTATTGTGGGAAGTCTACAAACATTAACTCGTCTTTCAGTTCAAGTCTACAGTATAAAGTATCACGATTTCTAGTGTTGCTTTATACCGTACAGAGCAGAGAGCTAAATACTGTTCGAGGGATGCACTCCATTGCTCTCATTATGTGTTTCATAAATGAGGTAATTTTTTTTGAAGTATAGCTGAACTTTTGAAATGTAACTGGGCCCCTTCAAAGGATTCCATCTCCAAAACTAACGTCCCATAAAGCTGTTGACCTTCATACGGCACTTGCACATGCTGTAAAGGGTACCAAGTATGATCGCACCATTGTGCCTGATGGCTCTTTAAATATTCTTGCACTCTGGCAGTAAAAGAGTTTTGTAACCCATGGATAATCCTGAATTGTATTATCTTACCCTTATTCCTCGGTTTTCTGCCAGTCATAATTATTAATTAAAGTCCAAATAAATGCAGTTAGCCAGATTAGTGGGCAGTCCACAAATTCAGGTGCCATGATCCACTTGTCCTGTTTGATTATTTTAAATCCATATCAGTGAGGGGAGCTCAGTTAAAAGCAATGCAGATTACTTACTGATGTACAGAGTTTAGTTTTTAAAAACTGGCTTGATAATTAGACAGCAATGAAGCAACATAGCAGAACAGTATCTCCAACAATGGTATGAAGTGGGAGAGGACCCCTGTAGTTTAGACACTCTTGGTGGTAGTAGAACAGATGACAGACAGAGACTTGGATGATGCTCTTTGAACGTCCAGGATACGGTAGAGATGCAGCACCGTTGCAAAAATGAAAGTCTCAAGGGCCGAATGACAGTGCAGAGTTTTAAAGAACAGGGAACAGAGACTGATTGGCTTGTAGAAGGCATAAAGAAGATCAGTCTGATGACAGCAGAGTTGTTTGACAGCATGGGAATGCAGAAGTAACAAAGAGAATAGAACATATTAAAACCAATGAACACCCACCAATGCAGACATATCATTCCTACTGAACTGATGCAAAACATTCACTTCAGGAGGGCGTAAAATGACTTATTAAATGCCTGCCTGCATGTGTCATGCTGTCATGAATAATTTCTGATATACAGTGCTATGCAAAATAAGATGGTCACATATAAAAGATGCATTTTGCCTCTCATTAATTAAGGCATTTTGAAAACTCAGCAAAAGTGTTTAGGTTGCGACCATGTTTTTTTCAAACTAGGCGTTATCAGCGACAACTAGCAAGTTTAATTATCAAGGTGCATGCAGAAAAGTGTGGTGGTACAAGGCAACGAGACGCCGATGTAATATCTGTTAATTATCACTTATTGTCAGATAAATAAAATGAGAATTCTACTCACCAAAACTGAAGTAAAAACCTTTTAAGTCATTCTGTGCTAAACAGTAAGTCATTAATTTTTGTCATTATTCTATTAAAATGCTTTACAAGCATTTTAGAAAGCACCAACAGCAGAAACAAGATAGTCGATTTCAGTGACTTGATGAAGTGACTTTGAGAGTGCCTGTTTGACGCTCTTGTAAATGAAACGTAATCAGCGAATTACATGGCCTACAACTTCATGGATTTAGGCATGTTGACATGATCCAGAGTACCTGCTGAAGTTCAAGCAGAGCATCAGAATGAGGAAGAAAGGTGATTGAAGAGCTGGTCTGAGTATTTCAAAGATTGCTGATTTACTGAGATTTTCCCACACAACCATCTGTAAGCTTTAAAGAGAATGGTCTAAAAAAGGCTAAATTTCCAGTGAGTGTCATTTCTCTGCGCAGAAATAGCTCATCTCTAAGCCAAAAATCAGAGGAGAACGTCCAGACTGCTTCAAGAATTTTGCAAGGGCCAACCAAAATTGAACAATATAAGATTGGAAAAACATGATCTGGTTGAGTCTTGCATGATAGGGTCAGAATTTGCTTTAAAAAAAACATGAAAGCATGGCTCCATCCTGCCTTGTATCGATGGCCCAAGCTGGTGATGGTGTAATGGTGTGGGAGATTTTCTTGGCACATTTCAGGCCCCTTAGTACCAACTGAGCATCATTTAAACGCCACAGCCTGCTTGAGTATTGTTGCTGGCCATGTCTATCCCTTTAAGTCCAGTGTGTACCCATCTCATGGCTGCTTCCAGCAGAATAACACAACATGTTACAAAGCTCAGACCACCTCAAATTGGTTTCCCGAACATAACAATGAATTTTTTACTCAAACGGCATCCGCAGTCGATTCAACAGAGCACTTTTGAGATTTTCTTTTTTTGGGGGTGGAACAGGAGATCCCCATCGTGAATGTGCAGGCAACAAATAGGCAGCAACTGTGTGATGTTATCAATTCAATATGGCCCAAAATCTCTGAGGAATGTTTTAGTACACAAACTGCATATTAAAGTGTGTTTAAAAATATCTGTTTTTGGTTGCTGATTTATTCACCAGAGGTAACCACAGCAGGTAGCTCTACATGTTTGATTTGGGAGATTTTTTTAGCCTGATGCCCTTCCTGATTGAATCCCCAAGGGATTTGTTTCTCCTCGGTGTCTGGCTAAAATGAAATTTGATGCTGTGTCAATATTTTTTCCTTTTTAATTAAATGTTAAATGTGTGGGTTCTCCACGGGTACTCCGGCTTCCTCCCACAGTCCAAAGACATCCAGTCGGTAGGGATAGGTTAATCGGAAACACTAAATTGCCCATAGGTGTGAATGCGGGAGTGATTGTCAGCGCGAATGGTTGTCTCTGTCTATGTGTTAGCCCTGCGACAGACTGGCAGCCTCTCCAGGGTGTACCCCGCCTCTCGCCCTAAGACAGCTGGGATAGGCTCCAGCACCCCCTGCAACCCTGAAAAGGATAAGCGGAAGCGAATGGATGGGTGGATGGATAATTAAATGTTTATCATTGGTTCATAGAAAAAAAAAAAACAGTTCAGGTTGATTATAAACATAATCTCAGTGCCTTCAAGTTTCTCTGAAAATATTGCAGACTTGTAAGACTGTAAATACGTCATTTTTAGTAACAAAGACGCTTGGAGAACTGCCATTTAGGTTCTGTGTTGTGGCCTGTTCTGCCACTGTGAATTCACACTTAAATTGTTGAGCCCTTTGTACCATTTATTTTTTGATGCTTTTCTAACTGCCTGGTAATGAGGCTACTACAGCCATGATTTTCTTCTTTTTTTCACCATAAAGGGAGCTACAGAGCTTTACAAGCATTGCTCCTAGCTAGGAATGATACACAAGGCATCAGTTACTGAATGTGCTGGTCAGGGCTTTCAGTGGTCTTGCTGGGGGGGGTTTCTGTTCATATAACTTAGGTCATTAAAAGTGTGTAACACTAAAAATATGATGGTCTCTTTATTTTTGAAGCTGTTTCACTGTGAGGGTTTTTTTTAAAAGGAAAATGAACACCAGGTGTAAGATGATTTTGCAGAGGAACTAAGATGTTGCTTCTGAAAAATCGACTAGACTCTTTAGATTGATTTGACTTTCTTCTTCATCTGCGCTCTTGTTGTTGACACGCTGGTAGAGCTTTTTCATGTACTGCATGCAGCTGCGATACAAATGAGTACAATCCAAGGCCGTGTCTTTCCTCCCTTCATTGAAACTGTTCCTTGGAGTCTCGACATCCTCACACAGCACTGAAGCTGAATAGCTTTCACTGTATCTCCACTTATCACAGAGAATGAATGGAACATGGTAAATCAGCCTCCAACAGAAACTGAATGTTTTTGCACTCTAAGATAAGCATTATTGTAATAGATGGGAATGAAAGTTTTCATTTGAAAGTTTTCAGATTGTACAGACAGCTCTACAATTGTTGGCAATTCATGAGTTACGATATGACATATAATGAAGAGCTGATAAGAGTAAAGCTTACCCGAAAAATTGAGTCAATCCACATTAATATAACATAGACATAGGAAGAGGGAAATCCAGAAAATGGAAGACATACAGTAAAGAGTCACCAAATATAATGGATTCAACAATAAGTAATATAAATCCTTGAAACACAGGAAAGAAATTTATAATTCAACAGAGATTTTTCTAATGCACTTCTATTTGCATCTTTTCAAAAAGAATCTTGTTTATTCGCAACATACAGTTCTGCATCTGATATAAATTCTTAATGTAGCTCATATTTGCTTGATGCATCATGTGCCTATAAATGGCAACGCAAACTTTGATAAATAATTAAATGTTTTTTTTCTAAAAAAAAGAAAAGAAGACGAAGAAGAAGAAAAAAGGGCGAAAGGGGACAAAAACAAGGGCTTTTATTGCCTTTTTTTCCCACAGCATTTCCATCGCATTAATAATTTTTATTTAATAGCATCACTGCTTTATTTCACTTTGAGTAAAATGAAATGATTTAATTTCATGATTATTTGATCTAATCAGCTGACTCTGGAGCAGCTCACAAATCACAAGCAACAATTCATCTGAGTACTCAGCAAACAAGATGTAGAGCTGTCAACAGAGTTGATAACAATGTCATTAGCATTGCTGGATCCCAGAATACAACAACGGAGTTGTTGACACTGAGCACTGAGTCACTTTCCATAAACAAGACCCTTACAAGTACGATGAACTTTATTTGTCCTCAGGGGAAGTAGATAATTACAGCTGCGAAGAACACAAACTGACAAAAACATCGAGGAGTAAACATCCAACACTGTGACAGAGTTTCCAGTTATATCAAAGAGCTCTTGGTGTAATTCACACAGGTTCACATATTAGACTCCAAATGTAACGCACAATTATGCGCGTACATTTACTGGATTTTGAATAAGAGGGAGTCCTGTTGCCTGTTATATTTGTATAACATATTTAAAAACCTGCAGTATTAGTCCCATGTTAAGTAGTAGTAAGTAAAACAAACTGAGCCTAACTAAGTAATTTTGGTGCCTAAACTTAAACTAATGGCTAAAAAAAAAAAGAAAATCAAAAGGTAAAAATATATAAACAACATACAAATCAAAAGTGTTACCACCGTAGACTTCTGTTTTATAATTCACTTCACTAATTTACTTTTGAACATTTTACAAACACTATGTCATGTCCACTCAGGCGGATTGGACTCAAAGGCTGGACTTGAGAGGAAAAGTTTAACAGGTTTATTGAAAACACCAAGGGTAAAAAGGGAAAGGTGTCAGCCAGTGAAGTCTAGGTTCCAAACAGACAGGCAATTCCACAGTTCCTCTTCTCCTCAGAGTCTCTCACACCAAATAAAAGTCTCAGCTCTCTGATCTCCAGGCAATCTGCGCTGAAGGACAACAAGGTAAGTGACTTACAAAGAGAAAGCATAACAAAACAACAAGCAAGAGCACCGGCTTCAGTTGCTGTTGTTAGTTCAGCAGTACAGGAAAGACTGAAGACAAACCATCGCCTTAAGTAGTGGCAGCAGATTAGGTGATCCGGAACAGGTGAGCTCATTACCTCCAGTGTGGAGTCACATGGTAGGACCCCAAGACAAGTCCCGCCCCTGTAACACAAGGGCGAGGTTAACTCAAACACAGTGAGTTAGTGCAGGAGGTCTGAGGGTCCATAACACAAAATCTTGTACTAGTTCATGATACATTGTTCTAAACTGATATATCCAATGAGGTATTAGATCATTCAATATGGCTTCATTTTAGTTAGACAAAAAGATCATTTAGCCATGATACTTTGAGTTTGGAGTAATACTTTTCTTCTTCTTTAAACATTTATGGTTAAGTAAAACTTTACTTTGCCAAACAAAGTAAAAGAAATCTTCTAAGAAGAAATACATTAACAGGCTTGGTGACTGAGGAGGCCATTTGAGTACAGCGAACTCATTGTCATATTTAAGAACCGGTATCAAATGATCTCCGCTTTGTAACATGGCACATTATCCTGCTGGAAGCAGATACCAGAAGATGGGTATACTGTGGTTATAAAGGAGTGAGCATGATCAGTAACACTACTCAGGAAGGCTGCGGCATATAAATGATGATAAGCTGGTACTAAGGGGCCCAAAGTGTGTCAAGAAAAATATATCCCACACCAAATCACTACCACCAACAGCCTTAAGCACTGATGCAGGACAGGATAGACCCATGTTTTCATGTTCAATTTTGGTGATCTTGTGCAAAATGTAATTTCAGTTTCCTGTTTTACTATTCTTAGCTGACAGTGTGGGTCTTGTGGCCCATCTGTTTCACGGTTCAGTCTGTTGGGCATGTTCAGAGACGCTCTCCCGCATAACCTTCCTGTAACGAGCTGTTATTTGAGTTACTGTTGCCTTCCTATGATCTCAAAGCAGTCTGGCCATTTTCCTCTGACCCCTGGCAATTAACGAGTCATTTTACCATACTAGATATTTTTGCCATTGAGCTTAAATCGCGCCTCTTGCCCATTTTAATGGTTGTTTTTCAGCAGGTTGTCTTGACCAAGTCAAAATACCTGAATTGCTGCAATGTTATTGGCTGATTAAATTTTGGTGTTAACAAGCAATTGACCAAGTGTACCTGGCAAACTGAGCAGCGAGTGTATTTGACAATAAAATTTGTCTACTGCCAGCTCCATTAACAAACATGAAATGTCACTGGTGCTAATACAAGGCAGATGAGTTGTTTTTTCCCCCAGTTGTATCTCCTTTGAGGAATCTTAAGTGTTATTACAAGGATGCTTTATTATTGGATGTCATAGTTTCTATTTCTGTGATCATCAGAGAGATTGTGCTACTTGAGGAAAAATGAGAGGGCAATTAACGTGTCAAGTTTTTTAAATTTCAAAGAACACTATAATAAGATAAAACTTTACCAGGTTAAAGATAATAGGAAAGGTTAGATGATAAAAGGATAACACTGTGATCTTTATGGGTATTCTTGAATCCCTGGTCTATTCGCCCACACACTGGCTCCCTCCATATTTTTCAAATCCCCATGTATAATGAAGACCACATAGAGGATACTTCTCTGCTGCCAAGACATTGCTTTTAAAATGAATTAAGCCTTGGAATAATTTAAAAATGGCAAGAGCTGCACGGATGAAAAAGAAAATGCCCAAGGGAAGACAGAGACCTCAACATCACCTACAGAAGAATAAATGTAGATTTAACAAAAAATAATAATCTTACTACGCTGTTGCATAAACTTATCCCGGGGCAAGTTTGTGCACCAAACGGCAGTAGTCCAGACCTCTTGGGCTGTAATAACTCTGTACCACTTAAAGCTCAATCAGTTTCAATGTTCAACTTGCAGTGCATCCTCAAAGGCATGCAGGTTCACTTGGAGCAGCTGTACTTCTCTATTCTGTTGGCTACACTATTAAATATTTGCCTTATCTTTTCTGTGAGGCTCATATCGTTTCAAGTGTGGCTCGTCATGGAGAGAAACCCCATTTTGACTGTAAATTTTTACAACTTAGCCACACACATTCTCATCTTCCCCTGCCCTCCTTCCATCTTACCGACTCTCCTCCCCATGCCTCTTCTTCCCTCTTTCTCTGTCTTTCCATTCTTCTCTCTCCAGCTTTCTGTGCTCTCAGAAGAGGGTGATAAGTATAATCAGAAGTGACTGGTTCAGCTGCTTGCACTGCCTGAGCTACAGAGACCGATGTATTCTCATGATATCCAGGCACAGCTGTAAATGCCAGCACACAATCCACACAAAATGCACTCCCAAACACACACATACACACACGTGAATGTATAAATATGCACACACCCACTCTCCAGCTACTGCATTTTGCGTGCCATTTGTTGCTCAAATGCCATTAACATGAGCATACTTACAACAGAAGGCAGTTAGAGATCATTTCTGCAGCACTAGAGACAGGCTCTCTCTGTCTCCAGGGAGAAAATCCTGCCTAACTGTCTTTGTGTAATCTTTCTGCAGTCCTTAGGATCTGTATTTCTACACAATGAACATGCCCTTTGTGCACAGGACTTTATGAAGGATGTGTACACACCTAGATCTGTATGATGAACTGCAGGTGTGTGCATGTGAAATGTGTGTTTACATATTCACAATAATTACCTCTCACACTGTCGCTGTACTTGGCTGCAAGCCTCCCACTAGGCCATCAAACATCATTAGCCATCAGCAGCATGGGACAAAGAGGCAAAAGCATGACTTGTTTACAGAATGAAATAGCTAGCTTGTAGACAGCAGATTAAAATTGACTGCAGGGTTAGTAGACCATTGCCATCTAACCATTACCACCTATTTCATTTGTCACCGATCTTCACTGAACAGGGAAAGTGGTATTTAATTGAGAGTATAGATAATGATCAGCTGATGGGAATATTTTTAATGAAATGGAATTTGAATTGAATCCTGTAAAAGTTGTTCAGATGAGATATTGATCACAACAGATACACGTCCCTGTACAGTGTCAAAGGTTGTAAATATGGTCCTCATAGCTCTGCAAGCTGAAGCTCCAAAGGAATTCCTGCCCTACCCTCAGAGTAAAATGAGTCACCTGCAGCTAGCTGGAGAGCTCTTTGTGTCGACATGGCACCTGCACTTAGTATCTGTCATTAGCTATAGGCTGCATATCCTTAGGTTCAATTAATCAGAAGCCCTCCTTTGGAGAATTGTGCCCTGGCCCACATTTCAAGGTACCTGCTTCTGTCTGTGCCAGTTGTAATCCTGGCAAAAGACAAGTGGAACAGGTTGGCCTATCTTGGCAGGGGGGCAAGATGGTGTTAATACAGACTTTTGGAGATGATTTCCTTTGAGGGAGATCCAATCCAGTGTCACAGCATGGCGCTCAGGAAGTGGCCAAGCCTCCAACTGATGGAGTTTCTAATTCAATCTGTTCCAAATCAGCAGGGGGGGGGTCAGTGTTTGTGCCAAGAAGTAACCTTTCTTTCTGCTCGCTGGTCACTGAGGAAATGTACGGTCTATTGATTTGAGAAGCCAATAGGTAATCAATAAACAGGCTGACAGCGAAAACATCAGTCCATTTCTCATAGATATCCTGCAGGAGTCAACTGTTCATTTGCTATCCAGTGAAATATGCAATCTACCTGTGTGTTTGGCACTGACTGAGGCAAAACAAAACTTCAGACTCATTAGAGTAAACAAGTGAGTGGTTTATTAAGATGTCCCGCTTTCCTTTGATAATTTTATACATTGCTGCCATCTAGTGTTTGTAATTAAGTGGACCGATTGATTGGCAGTGAGTGTTATGGTTGTACTAAGAGTAACAACTGTTTCAATAACTTTATCAACATTTGGATTGTTTGAGCAGGAAACCATGTGAAAGCTTAAAAATAACAAAAAAGACCTATAAAAAATCCAACATCTGTAACACCAAGCATCATTTGAATTTGGAGTGATGATGGGGCGTGAAAATAATAAACAATCTTGTTTTTGTCGTTTTTCTGCTCTAATTGGGTAGATATAAAGCAGAGAGTTTAGTCAGACAGCAAAACCTCTGATCCTGCTGAACTGTGAAAATAGTAGGCTTTAATGAATGCTCAATTCGTCAGAAAAGTTACTTTTGTTTGCCTTATCAGTGACATTGCAACAAAAGGGACTCTCTGGAAATTTTAGGACCTATCTTAGATAGAAAAATTGTCCATATTGTGTCTAAAACTGCCTGGTCTGGGATAAGAAAATGTCCCAGACCAGGCTGTTAATTACTTCACTATCAGTCTACTTTGAGAATAATAAATGGATATTCTCAATGAAAACAACAGGAAAAACATGGTCACTGTGCAAAAGTCTTTGAGCTATCTCTCATTTCTTTATATTTTGTTTCCAAGGAGACAGATTTTCTTGTAATATTTAAAATGCAATAGTTCCTCAGGCTTTCTAAAGGTCTTGCATAGTTTATCTTTGGACATTGGTTGCTTATTCACTCATTTGTCTGACCATTTTCAGGGGGTAATTTTTATTTGTTAAGCCCCTTAACATGACCATTGAATAGTAAAGCATAAAAACTGGGAAGAACCAGTGTTGTGTCTACACAAAACAGAAGACAGCAAAGACAAGATTTTTAATTATATCTTTTAAAAAAAAGAATTTCTTCTCATTTCTTTAGACAAATTGACAAAAATTCAAAAATGACTGTTTGACAGGTATGACATTTTTTAATCAACAAAGAGCTGTTAACTAGCATATATCAGCATGCTGTGCAGTATGTCTTTAAAAAACTGAGAAAACTGGAAAGGTGGAAGACAAAAGAAGTGGCAGGCCTGAAAAATTATCTACGACAGTTGAGTATTATCTGAAAATCATGTCCTTACGAAACAAGCAAAAAGACCTGACACAGGACCGGAGAGATGCATCTGGCCCTACAGCTGATCCTTTCACTGTTTCACCAAAGTCTCATCAGAAGTGATCTCAGTGGAAAGGTGACTGTGGAGAAGCGGTTCTTAAGGAAGGGAGACGGAGAGAAAAGACTGAGCTTTGCCAAATTACACAAGAGCTAGACTAAAAATTTGAATTCATCACTCCGTAAGACTTGTTGCTACGTTTATCTGTAAAACATGGTGAAGGCTCTGTCATGGTTTGAGGCTGCATGGAAGAGAAAAGTACCATCAGGAAAGGATCTGACTGGCAAATACTTCAGTGCTTTCAGTGTAACAGTGTTTCTAAACACACTGCCAATAAGCACATCTGAATAGAAAAACATACAATGGAACACTATCAGTCATGGATTGGCCTCCTCAGTGCCCAGATGTCAGTGTTATTGAAGCAGTGAGGGATCATCTTGACAGAGAGCGGAACAAAAGGCAGTCACCATCCAAAGAAAAGCTTTGAATGTCCTTCAAGAAACCTGGAGGACTATTCCTGGAGCCGAAGAGAGTTGAGGCTGAGTTGAAGAATAAAGGTGGTCAAACCAAATATTTTAACATTTTAACAGATCACCCTCATTTTGTTTGCAAAATCTAAATAAATAAAGAAACAGTACTAGCAAGTACAAGCTGCAACATAATCGTGAATCAGTCGCCATCACTGACATTACAGCTTGTAAATCCCCAGTCACATATAATTATTGATTATGTTTTCACCATCTAATTAGCTGAACTTAAAATCCCGTTAAAAAGCTCGACTCGTTACGCCTACCAGGAGAATGATCTAACTGCCACCACTACTGTTTTCAAACAGCCTCTCCTTGTGCTCTTTTGAAACTTGTCAGTTTAATCAAAAAGGGCTATATTGCCTTTCATCCTCAGACACACGTATTATAAATGTCTCTGTCTCAAGGCATCAAGAATCCTCAAAAGGAATGAATGTTTAAAGGTTTGAGCATTACAATTCCTTCCATTAAAAAAACCCGGCTCTGAAGTGGTGACCTTTGATGTCTCTTTCAGACAGAACAGGTTTACAGTTGTGAGCCGTTGCCAGTAATGCCGCGTGAATTAGCAATAAAATCTGAATAATGTGGAGGAGTTGTTTTTAGTGTGAAAATCACAGGCAAAGTCATTTTAACTTACACTTTTAATTACAGTTACATGTATAAATTATTAATCAGTCTTCCTTTGATATTCAGCCTGCTCCATGACTGGTTGTTGTTTGTATTTCTTGTTAGCGGTCTCCGTTTGGCCTCCGCCAGCAGGGGAGAACTTTTTCTCTGCTTAGCTTTCTCCTCCACCTGTCTTTCGAAGTTTTGCTTCATCTGTCTTTCAGACGATGATGATGAGAATCGCCTTCATCAGGGTGTCTTTCTTGTTCATCTCTAGCCTCTCTTTCACAGATCTCCCTCATTTCCTCCTTTTTCTGTCTGCATGTTTTCCCCCCTCTCTGTCGTCTTTCACCAACCCGAACTTCTCTCCCTCCATCTCCTACATTTGCTCAGCCGCCTTCTTTAGCTCGTGCTTCAGCTCTGTTTTTATTATTCTTTTCATCCCTCTCTTCTTTCATCTTTTAGAAGATTTTGAAGTCTGGAGGTCATCAAGAAAACTTTTTTTTTCCTCCAACCATTCCTCGCTCTCTCCTTCTTACTTCATTCAGTATTCTTCCTCAGTAGTTCCACATCTGTTGTGTTCATCCTTATTTTCCCACAGTTAAGCTTTCACATTCTCATTTTGGATGTTTTTTCTTTCTTTGGTGTCTCTTTTCTGCTATTTTTTCCTCTTTTCTCTCTTGCTGTTGGCGCTTCACTTATAAAGTAATTTCAGATTTTCCCAGTGTTTCCGCTGCAGTAGTCTCTTCATTGCCTCTAGTAGTTTATCCCTTGATTGAAGCTAGCCTTTCTATACTGTTCTTTCTGTTTCCATTGCCATTATTTTCATAACATTGCTACACATTCTTTTAGCATATATAATAGTTTGACTCAACATAGAGTACCGTTTGAGACAAGGAAATATAATAATAAGAACACAAATATGCCATTTAGTGCTTGCAAAATAGTTTTCATAAGAAATGTAAAATAACGTGGTATATTTGTACATATGTGAGATATAAAAATGTACTTGGCTCTTGAGATTCTTCCACATTGTTTAGCCTTTTGTTCAGATTTTTATTTAGTCTATATCATATTATCTCACATTCGGTGGGAGTCATTTGCTATCCATTTTGTTTTCATTGTAAGCTACATCATTTTCCCTTCTGTTTCTTTGAAAAGAAAAATCACAGCGACAGCCGATCACTGCAAGATACAATTGTGTGCCGCGAGCATCTGCAGTGTGACGATCTGTAATTTTGCTCACACTTAATGGCAGTTTGAAAGTTCACTCAAGGACACAAAAGCAACTCATAGCTGTCCTTGGGCCAGAATTCTGCAAGAAGTATCACACATCATTTCCTCATGAGTTTTCAGAGTGACTGAAATAATTACTAATGCATTAATTACTGAAATTACTCTTGTGTGATACAGTGACACAACTGGGGGCACATCCAGAGGGTGACAATTCTACACCACCCACACGCCAATGTCACTGGATCAGAGTTAATCTTACAATGCCTGACATCAGCGGATAAAGGACTGAGAAGACCAGTTTTATGATTCTTGTTTTAAATCCATTTTTCAGCATGATTTTAATTTTTCAGAAACTCCAAAAATATTCTTGGAGTCATTTTTTTGGTTTTGGTTTGTCAGTTTTAGTCGATGGAGGGATTGGTAATTTGTTTACCAAACACAAATTAAGTCACTTATAGGCTACACCTGAGAAATGGTTCAAAACACCTTTTTACTACAAGCCTCATTCTCCAACACATTGTCATACAAGCACCGTAAGCATATTTTAATCTAGCATTCACGCTCACACTAAAGTTGACCAGAATCAGGGTGCTGGCATGCTGGATCCTGGCTGCTCACGCAGACTTGTATAAACACCGCCTCTGATCTGATTGTTCTTGGTGGAAATGTGACTGGACACAGATAACAAGAAATATTCTTTCAGCCTGTTCTTGCGCTACTGGTGCGTTTGTGCTTAGCTAGCAGTCAACCAGTACTGAAATATCTCCCGTTAAGCATGCATGGGATTTACTGGGTGAACTTGGTCATCAGGGTGCACTCATCCAGGAAGGATTTCTCAACAACACAAGAGGATTCTTGTGCAGTCCTTGTAAAGAGACGAGTGACTATTATATATCCAGAGGAGGTTATGTATTTCTTTTGTTAATTAGTATGTTTATTAACTAACATAATAACTAACATGAGCAGTTAAATTCATTATGCAAACATGTATTATTTAGCCACACAATCTTCTTTTCATCTATAGTCCCTGGGAGCTTGGTGGTATATTCAATTATGCCAAAACTACTTGGGTAAATGTACTATAACTTAGCACATTCGCACTAAGTTATAGCACTATTAGTACTACTTAAGTATAAAGTTTTTGTTCTGCCCCACTATATTGCACTTTGTTAACCATATTAAAGCTTTAATTATTTATATATATTTAAGATCTAAAATATATTATCTACTAATATTATGGTGTGTTTTTATAGATAAAGCTACCTAGCAGTATAATATATGTAAGTGACCTCCAGCTACGACAATAAAGTCATACAAACATTACTGAATAATAGAATGTATTTACCTCTGCATAGTGAAAACTTTTGTTTGAGGTACTATAGTAGATTTTAATGCTAACAGTTTTATCATATTAATTAAGGATTATTATTTACTTATGTAAAGTATCTTTGCCACTTTGCAGGAATAGTTTTCAGACTGTGCCGTGCCACTTTTAACCTGGGGCACAGTCTTTTAACGCTATTTCTTTCTGATCTAAATCCAAGTATGAAAATGCCTTAAACAATGACAAATCAAGAAAGGGCGTCATATGCACCACTGAAATACTTTACATAGAACAACAAATGTGTAGCTCTGAAGCTCCAGTGTAATGTACAGTTTAATGTGTAACAGAGCAAAGCTCCCACCAAACATAACGCACAGCTTGACTTAGTTGTACATGTCAAGGTTAATAAATATGTACTGTCACTTTAGAGCGCTTAGCTACCACTGTAAATCTCACGGCAGCTTTACTTGGCTGTTATACACAGACAAGCTGACAGATGTACAATTCTCTGTGCGACTTGCATTCAGGCAATATGCAGCTTCCAGCACTAGCAGGTCTCAAAGCCCCCCCTTGCTACCTCGACATTTCCCATACAGGTAAATTTGAACAGCATCCGCTCTGATTGTTGCGGTCGCTAGAAAGAAGTGACAGGCGAGGACAGCAGCACAGTGAGGAAGATTAAACAGAGAAAGCCTTCTGTGACAAGTTCAAAACCATCTGTTGGGCTGAGGTAAACTGTAGTGACAAAAAGTACAAAAATTAATAATAATGACAGACACACGCTGGCACAGCACTGACAAATTTCCCAACTCTCCCCTTTAACACAGAGGGGAGATATGCAGAATCTGAAGAGATGACTTCGAGAGCGGGAGCACCAGTTTGAAGGCTGAAAATGTTCCTCTGTGACTTATACTTTTTGAATACAAATCAGTACCCTACATTATGATTCATCTGCAGAATATGTGGAGGAGTAGCAGACCTAAATTATTCCTTTCCAGAACAAAAAAAAACTAATTTAATGTATGTAAATGTAAATATCCATGGCATGTGATGTAGTTATGTAACCAGAAAGGCTTAAATCCAGGATTTATGAGACTGTTCAGAGAACTGCATGTATTTATTTGCTGCACCTTCTAGAAAAGGGGTGTCAGACTCATTTTAGTACATGAGTCACCACAATCTGATGTTAAGTTGGCCGGACCAGTTTAACCAGTGCCTATAAATATCCTAACAACAAAACCACCTATTTTTTTTTCTGTCTCGTTGTATACAAGGAATTCCAGGAAGACTTTCACATTTAATGATTAAACTAGTTACAGAATAAATAATTGACAGTCCGAGATAACTTTGAAAAAATAAATCAATTTTCAACAGTTTTCAGTGTTCAGTCACTCTACGGTAATCTATTATCATTGCAAAGAAACTCTGTTGCTGTAAATAAGATGAATGTATCAGTTCAGCTAATTGGCTTAACAGACCTACTTTGATGGGGCTTTACAGGCGTTGGTTAATGTGTCAATTAAACAGTAAAACTGACAACGAATGAGGCCTCTGGCTGGATAACTACTCTCATGGCATGATGCTCTCAGGCACAATGCTTGTTACTCCAATGACACCCGCATTGGAGTTAAAAGAATTGCACGCAGAACGATTCCTTTTTCACTGGTATTTTATCACTAGCTAACATTCCAGGCTCTTGTTGCCTAGGTAATGCTCGAATGCATTTATCACTCTGCGCTGTGATTGGTAGCTGCTTCAATCGCTTGCCTCAAGTTGAGAAATCTTTAACTCAGGTCCTGCCCACTGGGCATCACCAATTGTTTCATCCTCATTGGTTAAAGTTACTGAGTATGACTTACTTTCCATGGTCTCTGGTCCTGTGTGGACACCCGCTTAAAGTACAGGCACTAACAGAAATTCCAAGCTCCTTTTGTTTTTCTGTTTGTTGTCCTGTCATATCTCAGTCAATCACTTTTAATGGTAGCTGTTTCAATGATTTGCCTTGAACTGAACTCAGGTCCTGTCCTCTTTGAGTCACCAGCACTTACCTTTCCTGTTGTCGTATGAAGTGGCTTGAAGTGTCATCGATTTGCTATGGTCTCAGGTCACCATATTGCTGCTTATCATTTACTGTGTGGACTGAGGTTTAGAGTCAATAACCATATAAACAAAACTTACAAAAAAGACTCCACTTATTATTATTTAAATTGGAGTCCAAAGATCTCCTAATTGGATTAATTATGTATCTGTGGATGCTGATCAATAGTTCACTTTTCGACAGTGAAATAAACAAAAATTCATGATTTGTCTGCTTTGAACTAGATCTTCCAAGTGCCCCCCATAGTGATAAGAGCTTCTTTTAGCAGTTCTTATTCAATAAATGAATGGTAATGAATTGTTCATTAATTTAATTAGTTCTTTCACTTTTTATTCATTAACACAATTTAATTTGCAAATGTACAGAAGGTTAATCCAATTTGACAGTTTAATATTTTCAGTTCAGCCCTCGTTTCATTTCTGTTTTTAAAGCTGCCTCGAGTAAAGAGTGTCTCTCCTCAGACTATAAAGATGACACGGGCTAGCTTTCAACAGCAACATTAAATACGATATAAGTGCCAACTTAAATTAAGCCTCTAGTTGTGGGGATAAAAAAGCACAACCAGCACATTAGCTTTAATAGCTGCAGTCAAATGTATTTAGGGGAATGCATAATTTGCAAAGAGATCTGAGGGTCTCTGTGGCACAGCAGCACAACAGAATGTAGTGGCCCCTTCTAGTGTGTTGTGGGTGTCATTTCTAGCTTGGTTTTTAAAGAAAAGCAATGTGCCGCTAAATAGCTACACTGCCTGCAGTTTTTTTTGTCTTTAAACATGCCCTATGGATAACATTTTCTTTGATCTTAGATCATTTCAGTCTTTCCCAGAGCATGATACAGTCAAAAGGATATGAATTATAGAGGCATTTATACCTTTATAGCATCTCTAAGTGTTGCTCTTTTGTTTAAAATAACAGTTAAAATGGGCAAAATGGGAGAAATTATTTTCAAAACAATGAACTTATATTGGTTGTTAACAAAAAAGGATGCGCTATAAGGGAACTGTTGCCTTATTAACTTGATATTCACTGCATGTACAGTGCTGTAAAAGGGTCTTGAGTTACCTTTCATTTCTTTATATTTTTCTTTATATTTTTGTAAAACATGAAAAATACATAAATAGAAGTATAGTATACAAGACAAAAAAAGAGTTTGGAGAATTCCAACAAGCGTAACAATCAATGCTTGATAGACCAGCTTTACTTCTTTTACAAATCCAAAGCTCTCTTCGTCAGCTGAGTCTTAATAGGAATAGTTAATAAGGCTTGTTGAAGGACATTACAGACATCTTTGGATGTTGGCTGTGTTTCATTCCATTCTCTGTAAAGATGATCCCACACTGCTTCAGCAATGTTGAGGTCCAGGCTCTGAGGAGGCCAATCCATGACTGATAGCGATTTATTACGTGTTTCTCCTTCCAGGTTTGCTTTTACCACATTGGCAGTGTGTTTGAGATTATTATCATGTTGTAAAATGAAGCCACTTCCAGTCAGATGCAGGACAAAAGTCTGACAGTACTTTTGTGTTCATAATTCCACTAATTGTGACAAGATCACCAACACCACTGGTTGAAAAGCTGCTCCAAATCGCAGGTAAGCGTCCATTGTGTTTTACAGGTTGGTGCAGACACTTACTATTGAACCTCTCTCATGACCTCCTCTGCATACTGAAAACAATCAAAACTTTCACATTTGAATTCCATAAAACCCATGCCACTGATTTTCAGTCTAGTTTTTGTATATTCTGGCACACTTCTGCCTGTTCTCCCTGTTTCTGTTCCTAAAGAAAGACTTCTCCACAGCCACCTTCCACTGAAAACATTTCCTGTGGGGCTTTGGTAAACAGTAGATGGATCAATGAAAGGGTCAGGTGCATCTCTGATGTCCTGTCAGGTTTTTGGATTTTCTCTCTTTTTTTAAGGATATAACTTTCAGATACTATTCATCTGCTGTAGATAGATTTTTAAGCCTGCACTTGACCTTTTGTCTTCCCCTTGTGTGGTTTCTTCTATTTTTTAAAGATGCACTGCACCTTGTGCTGAGATAGGCCAAGTTTTTGGCTAATAGCTCTTTGGAAATTACCTTGTTGAAAAAACTGTTTTATGCCTTTCAAACTGGGTTATCTTTGGTATTTTTCATACATTTAATGAAAGAAATGGGGGGGGTGACAGGCTGCTAATAACAAGTTGCTAAAGATACAATTTAAAATGTATTCTGTTAGGTGTAGACACAACAGTGGTTCTTTCTTTGAGTTAGCTTTCTTTTTTGTACTTTAATGATTCATAGGTCAGTGTTAATTAACTTAACAAACAAAAGGAAACATCCCTATGAAAATGGTCAGGTACAAGGATTGAACTGAAAGTGAACGAATTCGCAGCCAATGTCCAAAGAAAAACTTCAGAAACTCTGGAGAACTAAATCAGTTCAATTGATTTCTTTCTATAGGAAAAACAGTAATGCAGAGAAAACCCCAACGATCAAACAATGCCCTGTGAGCAAGCACTTGGCAACAGTGGGAAGGAAAAACTCTCTTTAAACAGGAAGAAACCTCCAGCAGAACATGGCTCAGGCATCTGCCATGACAAGTTGGGGGTGAGGGGAGGGAGAGAGAACTATTGCTCAAGACCACTTTTTAAAAAAAGCTTATATAAAGTCTGGCTCTTTAGAAGCAAAATATAAAGAAATGAGAGGTCACTCAACACATTTGCACAGAGCTGTACATGAAAACTGTTGTTTTTAAAAATCTGTCGAGGTCTTAGAAATACTTTTAATCCAATGCTTACAGCTATATGAAACTAATAAGGGTATCAGATAATCACTTTATTAATAATGCTGTAATGAGTAATCCAAATAGATTCAAAGACTTTTTTTTTGTTGTTGTTGATCAGCTAATGCATTGTTTGATCTATTGTTTCAGCAGTGATGTTTACATTTCCAGTAGACATGGAGCAACGTCGCTATTCATTTTGAGTAGAATATCTGTCTCTTTGCTGCCAAATGCTCCATTATGTTCACCAGACAATAGCAAACCCTGTCAGTATGCTGTCTAGTGCTGCGCAGGTAGCTTACAGTGGGTTTATTTGAGATTTTTCTGCTAAAAACAGAACCCTGCTGTGACTGGAAATGAGTTTGATGAGTGTTAAGGCTGAATAAAAACAGTGTTTTTTTTTTAGCTATAAAGCGAATCAAGTCAGTCGAAACTGACAAAAAGTAGCGCTTAGTAGTCAGATTGCCGTTCTAATTCGGTCCATCAGTAATAAAAAAAATACAGATTAATGTTGCTCTAATAAATGCTCTGCTGTCACCAGCCCTGAATTCTTCTGCATAAAGTGGGAGGAAAACACATTCCTCCACAGCATTTTTAAATCATTCATGTTGTTTTAAGGGAAGTCTGCTCTGCAACAGCAGCAGGTGTAATTTAGGCACACATCACTGCCCTCAAGATATTTCCACATTTTTAAAAATTTAACATATTTAAAAAATGTCTGTTTCTTTTCCCACCCAATATAAAAAAAAATCCAGTCTCAGTAAGCAGGGATACTGGATGGGATTAATTTTGACTACACATTCATACAGAACTTATACCCAGCAGGCATGAAATTCAGGTTCGAAACACCTGAAGCATTCAGTGTGATTCAGGTCTGGACTTTGACAAAGCCATTTCAAAACTTAAATTTCTTCTACTTCTTCCTGGCATAGAAGTTAGATGTGAGCCTTGGCACGTGACCCGTTTACACCTCAACTGCAGCTATAAAGAAAGGTTTTATATTCATGCTCGTAGAGAATCGGTGGTTTCACCGTTCAGAGAAGGAGTCATAGCTCTTGCAATATTTGCAAGTTATCCAGATTAAACCAAATTGTCCCTCTGCCCAAATATAACAGTTTTGCCATTCTCTTTGACTCGTTCTCATTTTTCACTAGGACTGTATTTCATGCTTCAGGAGGAATACAGGTAAATCATATTTTATTCAGTGAGTAGTAGTTTTTGATTGGATGTTTTCCTACTTATCTGGATGGCGTTTGTAACTTGTAATTTTTTGGCAATTTCCTAATGTTTTTTGGAAGTTGACTAATACGTACTGCACCACCAGTGTGACTGGTATTTGTGTCTTTCAACTTCAAGAGTTTCTAATAACCTTGCTTTGCTCACATGATTAAAGCTGCAGTAACATATTTTGGCCACTTGATGTTGCAATTACTAGTGTATGTTGTCTATACCATTTTAATCATAATGCAAAATAGATAATAAACACATTGTTAGTTAATTAATGTGAGGAAATCCATATACTATGTGCACCCAGTTTTGTATTAGGGGATTTATGCCCAACATGTTGGTGGAGAGTTTCCAGTTGAACTGATATAGAAAGAAATTTAAAAGGAATTTTACTTGACTCAGAAGCAAAGTTTGTTTCTGCTTGTGCTGCAATGACAAAGAGACCGTGTAATTTCTCCTGCTGTCATAGTAACACGGAGGCAGAATGACAGGAAGAGATACATCTTGAATGTGTATGCATGTGAGTGCACTGTTTCTGTCTGCTGCTAAGCAAAACAACAAAAAAAGAAGAAGGATGATGAATTTATTCATTTTGCATGCTAAAGAATCTATGACGTTTAGGTAATGCATGGCTCCCATCTGGTGGCCAAAGCAGAGACTAACAACATGTCAGCAACAACACACTGACTGAATGCAGGTGATTTCTTTGCTTCTAAATCCATTTGACACATTCAACAATATTCAATCAATTTAGGGTGTTGAATAGAGAGGTGCCAGGCAGGAGGAAAAGGGAGCACGGAGAAGATTCATGGATGTTGTGAAGGAGCACATGCAGAGCACTGGTGTGACAGAACAGGATGCTAGGGATAGGACGAGATGGAGTGAGCAGCCGATAGGAGAAGAACAATGATATTTGATACATTTACTTCTGTTATTGTCTTTGAGTTTGAATTCCATCTGTGTAGAAATATATAAGTGCAGAATAGAGAATCATCCATCTGTGTTTAGATTGTGTCGCACAAACCAACATCTCTTGGATGCCATACTATAGCATGTTGACTCTCTTTACCTTCAACGCATGATACCTTAAAAGATGACAATTTCACACTCAAATAAATCTATAGCAGGAGAAGCTATAGCTTGCAATACAGATACAAATATAGAAAACAAACTACATGATTATAGCTAAAGAAGCAAAATGTTGTTTGTCACGCTCAATTATATTTATAAACTAATCTGCATCACCAAGACAAACCAGTAGAAGCATGGCTTCCGGCCAAAGGACTACAAAGTACTCAACCTTGGAACTTTCAGCAGAGGTGAATCACAAACTAGCCTGAATGATCAACTAGGAACCCACACTAATGAGCCTTGAAGTGATTTGGTATGAGAGTCATGGGATAAGAGGGGGTGTGAGAGAACAGGTGTGTGTGTGTGTGTGTGTGTGTGTGTGTGTGTGTGTGTGTGTGTGTGTGTGTGTGTGTGTCAGAGTATGACAGGCAGTGTGGGAAGTGAACGTTTTCCACCACACAACTGGTGATAGTTGCCATGAGAACCGACAGGGGCAGATGGTGCCCAAATGGTGCTTGGGCGAGATTCACATACATGCAAGCATAGAAGCATATATGATCGCCTGGTGTTCAATGTAAGGATGTAGTAAAGATGTAATTTCTTTAACACTCGTTTTTATCTGTGTTATGTGTTTTCTAATCATTTAAGCATAACATACTTTGGCCAGCGATGAGTTTAAACCAGAAGCATCAAACTAAAGAGAACATGTGAGTACATGAGTTTAAATTCCAAAGAAAATACTCTGGCTCACTTCCACTAGCTTCTCTTTGGCACCAGCAGTTACAGGCATGATTTAAGTACACACATCCATGCACATTTTCAGGCATTATGGAGGTGCAGCTAAACGTAACTTTGCAGAGATGGATGCTTTCATGTTAATGTTGTCAGGGTGTAGATTTAATTCCCTTAGTATCCTAATCCAAGGAGCAAGAAAAATAACGCATACACATAGCACGTGCACAGTGTTACAAGCACCGTGCTCACTGATTTCTGTTTTTCTCTGTTCTCGTACAGAAAACATTGTTGTGACTGTCGGCACATTTCCTATCACTAACCTTGGTAATATTTTAAGTTTTTCTTATTATTCAGAAATACATAAACAAGCTATGGTCTACATAGTTGCTCTGTAGTGTGTACTTGCCACGGAGAGGCTAAGTGGGGTGTTTATCGTGATGCGTTGCTAAGAATTCTTATAGAGTCCAAGTGTGTTTAAAGCGTACTACTTATTAAAATGAAAGCAATAATTAAATTGGAGGAATGAAAGCAGACGCGAATGTCAACAGAAAATACTATAGCACTACTTAGCCTCTTTATTCCAACAAAGGTAAGTAAAAGTACACACTTTTTGTGGTAATTACCAGAAGTGATGTAAACTTTGATAAAAAAAATTAAAAAAAAATACACATTTAGACACAATTGATGTTCTTTTATTACCATGTGTGCAGCTGCTGTGCTAAATTTATACATCTTACTGCTACACAGTGGTGTTTGAAAGTTTGTGAACCAAAACTGGCCAGTATGCAACTTTTAATTAAGGCTAGGTTCCCTTGCTGTTTTAAGAAATTATTTTTGCTTCAATCAAATAAGTAATAAGTAAAGCATATATTTTAAGCTGTTTCTGAATGTTTACTCAATAAGTAAGAAAATGTGGGCTGGGGCTAAGAGACAGAATTAAAGTAGTAAAAAAAATAGACCAACATATCATTACATTTATTTTCTCATGAGATTGACTGACTGTTAAAAACGTATATATAGCCAGCCTTCTACGTGCCTTACTGTATGTCGCTTTCCTTTGTTGTTGGAAGCTGTATAACTGGAAGACATCATGATTAGCCTTTATTTATCCAATGAGGCATTGTAAGGAATATTTTCTGGCCTTATAACTGTGAAAGTCTCATAAGGCTGGATCTTGAATTCCTCTTCCCCTCAGTGCAATCTCTCTCAGTCACTTTGAATCTGTGTATTTTTATCTTTGCACAGTAGAAGTCTCTGGCTTAATTAGAAATGACTCCTAGTAAAATATGTATTTCAGTAACTCCAAAGCTCTGCCTGTAAGCCCATTGCATAATTCTCTGTCTTTGCTTTTGATGTGTGAGAGAGTCCAGAGCCACAGCTGAGCCTCAGGGCTTTGGCTCCACAAGTGTGGCAATTGATTTGGCCCAATATGCAAGGTCAGACTGTGAAATAACACACATACACACACTCACAGAAAGAGAAACGTCAAGAATGAGCAAAAAACACATGAACAAGGAAGGGACACAAACTTTTTTATGTGTCTTTTTGTGGTTGTATGCAGACTGAAAAGAAAATAACAAACAGGATAAAATATTAGAATAATAACAGTCAGATTTTAACAGGAGGGAGGCTGCAACACTATTTTTATGGCTTTTGCTCCACCACAGTGAATTGAATTAAATTTTAATAAAATTTGATAACTGCTAAGTCAACACAAGGTAATTTTCTTTCTTCTCTACTTATAAATAGTGGTAACTAGTATCCATTTATTACAAGAACAGATTTTTATCTGCATCTATACATAGCTCCAAGTTGGACTTTGACCTCAGTGGATGAATGCAATATAGAATTTGTCTGCACATTAAAGGATGGTGACAATATAGTAAGTTACTGCAACTTACATTAGGATGATTTTTGCATTTTTTTAAATTGTATTATTTGTTTATGTCATGTTATGTTACTTTTTAAATTATTTATTTATTGTATTTATTTTATTTTTTATTTTATTTTATTTTATTGCTTGAACGGTGTATGGGATGGAAGCAGAAAAGGAGGTATGAGAATTAGGGGGAAGAAAGAGAGAGATCCCAGAGGGTTGCCCCGGGATAATTTCATTATTACAACATCTGGATTTTTTTTCTTTATCATTTTTTCTAGTTTGCTTAAAGCAACGACTCATCTGGGAGAGAAAAAAAATGTTCCTTGTTAGAAATGATTGTCACTGAAACTGATGAGAAAAAAGTCATTCAAATTCAATTAAAATTCTTGTTTTGTTTGCTTAAATGTGCCATATTCATCATATTCATATGATAGTCTCTGTTGACTGTAGTAACTTTATGTGATCCAACTAAATTTCACTGAAATGTGTGCTTGTGTGTGTTTATGAGCAATAATTAAAAAAAAGAGTTTGAACTTTCGAGCTTTAATCAGCATGAATCTGGTCTAGGTGTGAATTAGATAGTTCGCAGGTGTTTGCATGTTTCCTTGTACATGTGAAACATGTACGTACACATAGGTTATTGTATATAACTAGTGTTGCATGTACACACAGTCCCCCTCTCACTCTTGTGAGCACTGTTTCTTTGTTGCTTGCGCACACACACACACTCACACTCAGTTGGGTTGCCATCTGTTCTCACCAGTCAAGCTGTCTTGGCAGCCCCTCAGGCCTGGGACGCCATCAATGACTCTTCCTCTCCATCTCTGCCTCTATTACATGTTCACACAGGCACACACAAACCATATAGAGGCCAACAGACCAAGAGGATGTTATCACTGAGCTAATAACCATCATTAAACCAAACTAATAAACTAACTCCTGAGTCATTAAAACTGGAAAAAGAGGGACGGATTTTAAACGAACAGGTACACTTCCGCAGAAGTGGGTTTTCTTGTTAATAGTGCTGCAGCCTCATTGCATATGACACAACATAGTGTGGCTCCTCTGCAACAAATAAAGAAATCAGACAGCTTTGATTCCCTAGTAAACCTCACAAACATGGACCTCTGAGCAGATAATCCATAAGCTGGAAAGGGAATGGAATTTAGAAGGCCTTCATCTAGCATAGTCTGATCCTTACCATGAAGCTAGGACTACTTAGTATTTGTCACTGATGGAGAAGAATAGGAGCAACCCTTTTTTTAATACTGAAGCGAGCTCACAAAAATCAAAGCTCTGTTAAGCTTTGTGCTACTTTAGTTCACAGTAGTAATCTGTTAATAAATGTATCTTTAAATAGAATTTAACCAATGTTTCCAGCACCTTGTTGAACCTATTAAGATAGTTCTGAAGGTAAACAGGTAGTATAGCAAGGTGTAACTAATGAAGCAGGTGGTGACTGTAACTGCAGGTTAAGAAACTAGTTGGAAACAACTTATATGATCATTTAGTCGGAGGACTTGCTGCTCCAGCTCTGACTTCGGCTGTCCAACATCCTCTATGTGATTGGTTTTCCTTCTGTTTTTGTTTTCTTCAGATAATTATATTTGACATGATTTTCAAGAGCAATGTTTAACATTTTCTTGCATGTTCAAGCTTGGGCTTTTTTCTGGTAAAAGTTTCCCTCCTGTATAATTACTTAAGGTATTGTCATGTTTTGCTGTGTGGCAGGCAGGATGTAGGACCCAAGTGCAGGACTCGAAAGAAGAGGATTAACTGAGAGAGGCAGCTTTCTTTGGGCTGTACAAAAACTCGAACATTAAACACAAGAAAACTAAGCCAGAAACTAGAAACAATAGACTAAGCTAGGAACTGGGAAACTAAAATTTAAAAAAACAAAAATTTTAAAGTGCACAGAGGAAACAAATCAACACGCAGCGCAGAGAGGGTGCACGATAGTACGACACGACAAGAGACAGAGGAAAACACAGGGAGTAACGGCTGGGACTAATCTGACATAACAAGACAAAGAGGAAGCAAAACTGAAAACACTGAACACAGGACACAAGACTATCAAAGTAAAACAGGAAACGCAAGACGGGCACGGAGACGCAGACTTGACAAGGAGGCACGCCTGACAGGGAAAACGGAGCAAACATGGAGCACAGAGACAAGAGTACAAACTGCGACATGGTGACACGACTGACTGGGGAGACACAGGGAACATAGAGACATGAAACATGGGACATGGGAAAGGCACAGTGTAGACATTGGAAATACACGAATATAGAAACTAGGATAACTAGATGTAACACAGAACACAGGGGAGACACATTAACAAAACCTAAAGACTAGAAATCACCAAAAATACTAAGGAATAACTAAAGGAGCTCAAAATACAACAGACCAGACCATGAGAAACCGCTAGATCACAGAACATTAAATAATCCAAAACATGAACACTGGCTCACTAGACCCAGGACCATGACAGGTAGACATAGACATAAATAGACAGATATGGGAAATATAGGTAATTTCCCTACATTTATTTTATTAAAGAGTTGATTTATTTAATGGGACATCTCCATGTACTCAAAAGCCAACTAGGTCAACCTACCTTCAGCTAGGGTGTCTGCCTAACCATTGTAAAGATTTAAAGAAGAATTGTTTGAATTATCGGGTGACTGCATTCAAGTCTTTTTTTTTTCTCTTCCAGTGTTCATCAACACCCAGATAGTTACAGAATCAGTAACAGAATTAATAACTGACCTGTATCAGTTGGTAGAACTTTTCTCTCCACAAATCTCCATTAAAACACATGAATACTGTCAGCGCTAGCGCTCATAGAACGGCACGGAACAGCAATATCAAATTATTAATGATAAGAACAAGTCGGCTAATTAGAGGCAGATGCTGCTTTAGTTTGGAGCTAATATATCATGATGTGAAACAAGTTCTCAGCACTTCATTTATTTTTTGTTACATGAACATAATGCAGACAAAATGAGAGGCTGGGCATCATTCATCATTTAGTTGCTGCCACAGATTAAAGCACAGGGGAAGGCTTTGACAGACATACACGCAAAGTCAACTTCTCAAAAAGAAAGTGT
>VUQG01012522.1:49846-61192 GCA_015106755.1 Etia nguti
AGGAGAGAGAGAAATCAAAGAGTATGCCTCAGTGGTTTTGATGTTATTGTCATATAGAAGAGAGTCCCACGCTCTGTATGACACTCTGCATGAACCCAGAGCTTACAACACACACACATAAACACACACGCATACACACACACACACACACACACTTGTGCCCTCTTAGCAGCAATGCACACACAAGCTCAAGCACACACTTACTGCCAGCAGCACAGCACATTTCATTGGCTAACACTGGGTTTTAAAGTGTGTTTTGTATTCAAGAATAAAAGGCTGCAGAACTGTGACACACATGATTGATTAGTTGGACAGATTCCCACAGGTCAGACAGCACCACAGTAAAGAGATTTCATGGCGTGGCTCAGCGGAAATTTTTTTTCCCTTGATTTTTATCTTTATGATTGTATTCGCTCCCTCATGAATGTATTAAATTGGACCAGCGATAGCTCTGTTGAACAAGATTAGGTGGCAGAGGAGGGGAGAAGGTGAGAGGTGTGATGAGAATGTTTGTTCTGCGAAACCCATAAGAATTCCTGCACAAATGCCAGATCTAAAATGTTTAGCTACGGCAAACAAGGTGTCACCTGTGTACAAGATGCATGTAAACTCTGAGCTCTGCGTGAGAATTTGTTGCGACAGTTTAGCAACTGTTTGTCTCGTTGACTGTGGAGTGATTTGCCCTTATCTGTTGCCGCTTTTCGTTCCGCGGCTTATCTCACAACGGCAGCCATGAATAAAAGTAGTTGACAACATTTTTTCTTTTGTTTTTTTGCAGATTTTAATTAGCTGTATTGACTGACAAGGGGGTAAAATTGGCCGTTGTTAAATGTAGATGTATTTGGTGTCTGTGTGTGATTTCTAGCTGTTTTTACATCCTGAGATGTTACATAAACAAACTCACTATTAGCAACCACACAATTTCTGCTTTCACAGTAATAAAAAAGTTTAAAGTTTTAACTAAAACTGAATAAAGATAAAGAAACAATTGTACTTCAAAGGGTAGGAATCACATGTTAAAATGAGACCCTGCATATGTAAAGTAACGACTGCAACAATAAATGCAATGTTTAAGATTGTGTTTTGTGATAGAGCCCTTAAGTAATCATTTCCTTTTTCTCACACTCTTCTTGCATCACTATTGTAACGCACATAAAATAATGATTCTTATCATCCTAATCCTCTCTGCCCTTCATGTCATTCTCTCTTCTCATGCCTGTGATGACTTTTCCGCTCCACCCGTTATTCATTTTTACCATTGTCCTTTTTTGTTCCGTCACATTCCTTATCCTCTTTCTCTGCACCACCATCTTCCTGCCTATTCCCGCCAGCGCTCTTTGTGTTTTCTGTAATCCTCTTCTGCCTGAAAGTGTAAAGTGGCTGCAGGCCTTTTGATGGCCAATGGATAACTCCTTCCTTGTGCATAAGATAAGCTGAAAATGTTTGTGCGTGTTAAGTTTTCATTGTTAGGTGAGGGGAGTTTTTCGTGGTTTGTTTGTTTGTTTTTTAATTATTATTACCCTGCTGGTTCCATTTCACAATAATATTCCAATAATAAATACAATGTGGCACTTTTTATCTCTGTCAGGGTCAGGGTCATATATCCTTACGTCATTCCTTTTATTCATGTTATCTTTCTCTTTTCTTCCATTTTTAATTTTTATTCTGCTCAACAGACAACTTTTGCTTCTATTCTATTCTTACAAGAAGAATGATGGTATGCAGAATTTTGGAGCATGGATTAGCCAAATGCACTTTAGATCTAAATAAGCTAAACGATATATAAGTTGAGCATGGCGAAAAGTTTTTCCATTAGCTTTGTGATCTTGGTTAATCCAGCAAATAACATGTCATGTAGTTTTGATATTAACAGCAAGAACAAAATAATCTGTTCTTATTTGATTTTGAATGATTAGTGATTTCTAGCATTTTCTGTTTTCAGTTCATTTTCTTGCATCGACCCCCTTAACTGAAGTTTATATATGTGTCTGTGTCTCCTGGTCTAGTAACAGTTGTAACTTCCTTTCTTATTTTGATAGTTACTTTTCTCTAATTTTGTGTATTCCTGTTTTGATTAAGGGGGTGTCCAAATTCATGGGCTGCATCCTCCTGAGGCCGCATTTGTAGGCCGATTACGTCACAGCGACGCGACGAAGGCTGTCCAAATTCATAGACTCCTCCAAATGCGGTCGCAAATGCGTCCTCCTTTTCCCCAGATTTGAAGGATGGGTCGGGTGTATCCTTCGTGGCCCAACCTATCCCAGATTTCATAGCGCGGCCCAGCCAATTCCAGTTTCCAACAATGGCGGCAGCTACTTAGTTTTAATATTACTCTTATTACTCTTTCTGGGTCACAAAATAAACTTTTAACATATTTTCACTAATCTTCACTAATTTACAGCAAATTACATTCCTCCTGGTCTTCTTCTGGATTAATGTCTTCTCTGTGTGAGTGACTGCAAAACAGGTATCATGACTATAGGATGGGGCAGAATTTGGCACCCTCAGCTGTCACAGCTGTCACCGAATTTCATGTTGTTTCCTGGATGTTCTCCAAAGATATGATATGATATGATACAGGATATATTCCAGGACTTATATTGCTTACTGATAATCAACATTGTAACTGTATTTTTTTCTCCTTCCTTTAAAAAATAAAAGGACAGCCCAAATGGGAGACTTCTAAGCTGCATTATAAGAAGCTGTATGTATGAGTCTACAAGGTCTCGACTGAAAGAACAAGGAAAAGATGCAGAAGTTTTCTTTGACTGGGTTTTTGTTTGTTTTATGAGCATCTGCTCTTGACATGGCTGACCTCTCACTCTGTCCCTTTTTTTGTGGACCTCATTACTCTCTCTGTCTCACTCTCCAAACATACACAGCAGAGTCCAGACTGGCTTTCTGGACCTCATTAGTTTTCCAATTAGCTGCTGTCATCTGTCAACTGTCCTCCTAGTTACTTGGGGCAACCATGACACCACAGCCAATTCTCTGAATTCTCTGCCCTGATTCGTCTCACTGGGAACAGGTGGACTTCCTGCTTTTTCTTTTTTTTTTTTTTCTTTGTTTGTTTGTGTCTGTTTGTTTTACAGAAAAGGAAAGATGATTCCTCACCCTTAAGTGCCAATGTTCCTCCTGAAGTTAGAAAACAGAGTAACGGAAAATAGAACTGACACTAGTTTAACGCAGCATTGCAGCAAATAATCTATTAACCTAAAAAGGATTAATATTCATTTAAGTAAATTTGCACTAAATACATCCCATTCGAAATAAACACAAGCAAAAAGCTGATATTAAAACTGCGTGTCCACAGAGACGGTTTAGATGTCCCTTTGAAGAGAAGCGTTCAAAGCTTTATCCCCTCATTGTTTCAGTGCAAAAGGATCAGACTGTGATATATATGTTGTACAACTGTATTTTGGATGGATGTCTTTAATGGAGAACACTTTGCCTCTCTGTTACTTCCCAGTTCTGTTCTGCTCCTAATGACTGAGTGCGGGTCAAAGGGGAAATTTGAACTCAAAACACTGTCATTAGTTTGAATAGGCTGTGTTACTACAGTGCAGTTCAGATAAAACATGCACCAATGCCCACTTTATTAGGTACACATTTGACTTGGAGATTTGGAGCCATATTGACATGACAACATGTCATGCAGTTGCTGCAGATTTGTTGTGAAAACATGATGTGAATTTGCTGTTCCCAAAGATGCTCTATTGGATTGAGCTAAAAAGCTGCATTAACAAGCAGCTGAATTATCTATTCAACACTCTAGTGAGGCTCCTGCTTAGTTGGAGGTTTGACCAAAACAAGTTTGTCTTCTTCATAAAAACTTTTCAGCCCCACCTATACTAGAGGGAAGCCTTTTAAGCTAATGTTGCCACACCATTCTTTAAAATTCATCAATTAATTTGCACTGCCCTGCTGCAAAACAACTTTGCCTTCCACAAGATGTTTTTCTGTTTTTTTGGGAGATCCAAACCCTGCTCTCCCTCTCTCTCTCTCTGTCTCACTACCTGGTGTACTCCCAAACAGATGTAGAAACACCTGCACCACAGCTTATTTCTCTCCTGATGCAAAACAAACCCTCCTCTGAGCTTACCCTTTGAGCTCCTAAACGTTCGTAGCCTCGGGACCTGCTGTTAAAGCTCCCATATAAAAACACACACACACTCATACACCAGCTACTGAGCTGCTATAATATATGCACATGATAAATAATCTACAGTATATAGACAGGTTTCACTGGCACTAGAGGATTTGGTCTGTTAATGCGTCTTGTGTTTAATTTGAACATTGGTTTGTGGAGCACAGAGGTTCAGGGGGTTAGTTCTGTTGTCTCACAGTAAGGAGGTTCTTGTTGCTGGGGCCTTATTTTGTCGAGTTTGGATGTTCTCTCTGTGCTTCCAGAGACTGAGCTTCCTTCCTCAATCCAAAGCCATGCATATCTGGTCTATTTGCGCTCTTAAATAGATGTCAATGTAAATGGTTGACTGACTCTGTCTGTACAGTTTGACTTGGTAATGCACTTCTTACTTACTTCGGATCAGCATATATTGAAATTATTTCTTTCACATTTAAAATAACTTTCTTTTTGTGCTGTCATAATTATTATTTATCACTTATGTATCACTCGCAGTGTGTCAGTTTCACAGATTTTGAAGGGAGAGCAGAGAGGAGGAGAGCTGCAGAGTGTTAACATAAGTTAACAGCATGAAGTGAAATGACAGCTCTCTATCTCGCGCTCTCTTTCTCTCTCTCATTCACCCCAGGGCACTGCCATCTGGCCCTAACGCTGCCACCAATCACACACCCAGATTGCATGTTCATTTCCATTTGTGCACAATATTACATTTTGTGAAAAAAATCGATTTTCATCAATGTTTTAAAAGCATCTCTATAGTGAAGTTGCCCCAAGTTATATTTATTTCAAAAAGGAAAGTTTTGGGGTATCTTTTTTTATTTACCAGACAAAAATGTTTTTGCCCCTTTCCCATATATAGTATATCACATACAACATTAAGTCCAGTTTTCATGGTTTCTTTGTAGCTTAACTTAACTTTTGGCCCATCCTTGGGTTTTTTTGTTTGTTTGTTTTACTGTCGGGCTCTGTCCTTAATCACAGAAGCATGCATGTGTATCACATTACTGCTTCTCTATCAGCACAAAACAGACCTAATTATAGCAGTGTGTGGCAACAGCCCAGACAAGAGCCATTGTATTATTTGTGTGTATGTGTGCATGTTTGAGCATGAGTCTGTGCTGTGAAACCAGAGTCGATTACTTTTAATGCGTGCCAGTGGCAGAACCAGTGCTATGTTTCTGTCAGCAATGAAGCGCCATGGTGTTTGTCTTTTTGTGGGTGTTTCTGGGTGTTTGTCTATAAATGCCAGAGGAAAGGTCAGCTAAAAGTTGTGGCTATCTCTTATGACCAGAGTTAAATAAATATTTAAATGAAAGAAGCAAACATGGAGCTGGTTTTATTGAGGGGATGTTGGTGCACCATGCTCATCCAGGGAACACGTCCAGGATTTTTCAAATGGTGCATATTTCAGAGGGGAGGTGATTTATAAATCTGTGTACAGAGCTGATGTGAAATTTGAACCTCTGGACTAAGAACACACACAAAAAAACAGTATGTCGTCAGTACATAGGATATTTGGAGTGCATTAGAGGCCACTGATGTACTCCAAAAGCAACCTCAGTTCTTCTGGGAGTGCTTTCTGGCAGCAGAAATTCTGTAAAGCCACAAGAGCTTTATTGAGGTCAGACACGTATGCTGGGCAATGAGGCCTGACTCTCAGTTTGTATTACAGTTTATCCCAAAGGTGAATGAATTTGAGGTCAGGGCTCTGCACAGGTCAGTCAGGTTTTTCAACAAAAAGATAAGAAAAGTCTCTTTTTTTTTTCTTTTTTACATATTATTCTGAAGTGACTGGAATTTAGAGGACAGGACAGTCATGAGTCGACTTAAAACAAAGGTTTTGATTTACCATCAGTAAAAGCCAACTGTCTCCCAAAAATAAAAAAGTTAATTAAATGCTGATGGATTGCATTAGTCCATTTTTATCGTACCTTTGCTCAACCCTTCCCTACAGTATGGATGTTGTATAATGTACCACGAAGATAAAAAATTAGCTGATCCCAAGGGTCCTCACATGTTCTGTAGTGTTCATGTTAATGTCTTGTATCATAGTCCCAGATTTTGGTGATGTGCTTGAGATGCATTCCCCTACATGTTAGTGTCATTGTATTCATGTTTTCCTTTGTCTTTAAAATCTTGTTTAATGTTCACATAAGTTGCCTTTTTGCTTATTTTCTTTTTTAGGCATTAATCGTTTCTTTGCACTTGACAGCCACCCGCATCAGATCGCTATGCAAGTCATCCACATACAGACAATTGATTATAACAGTTCGTTATGTTAAATTAGGCACATGAAGAGGACTTCAGATCATCTGTTTTTGTTTAATTTTATTGTATTTTTATTATTTTTTTATTTATTTATGTAGTTCACAGAATCCCAGGAACATTTATATTTTCTCAGAAAGAAAGATGTAGAAAGAAAATCTTCATATGATAGATTTTATTAAGCTACAGAAGCACATGGAAGAGCGGTGAGTCCTTAAGCACCAGCACAAATTATTCATCCTTTTGCTAATATACACAAATATCCCATGCTGGAATGTTTACTCTTTAAGGATTTGAAGTCCAACAGCATGTCGAGCAGTTTTCCCAAAATGTTTTCCTTGACATCACAAGAAGGTTAGTCTCGTAGCATTTACTCAGCACAGTGGCGCGTTAATGTCATATCTAACCACCTCATTTCAAGTTGGATGATGAATTACATAACTGGTTCTCCAGCTCTTATAAGTGTTGTTATTCCACTAAGAGTCAGGCTGTTGTCACCATGTGGAAAGGGATTTATAGTTAAATGATGACACAAATCCCCACATTTATCTGCACTGCTTCTTCTAAAGTATTACTTCATGGGGAGGGGTTTTTTTCTGTTTGACTTCTACTCTTATCTTTTGTCATGTTTTTTTTTTTTCCTGGATATTGAATGGCACAAAATCCACTAGGATTTATAAATGCAGATGAGGAAGCTGGGACAAGCACAGCATGCAAAAGTGTTACTGAGCTCCTGGTTTGGAGCCTGCCTGCCGACATCAGGTTGTTTTTTTAAAAGCTCAGGTTTGCAGTTTCTGGCCAGTAGAGGAAAAAAGTTTTTAAAAAAAGATGTTTCAAAAATAAAGGACTTGCTTTGTAGTCTATTGATGGATTACAGAGCAGCTGTCGAAGCCCATTTGAGACTCTTTCATTTCATTCAAACTCAAACTGACAGATCCACCTCCACCTTCATTTGCAATATTTGTTCTGGATTATTTTTCACGCTGTCTATACACACACGTTTCCCCTGCACAGTTTGAACAGACACTGTGTATCTAATAGTCCGGAAAAGGAATTTAAAAAAGGAGAATATGCCTGTAATTTTAGGCAAACCACAGACTTGGGGGAAATAAAAGATATCTATCAAAATGCATCTGCCATATATAGATAATGATGAATTTCAGATGCTCTGTTTGGCCTACGCTACCTGTCCCTCCTTTTGCTTTTTCGTATCAGCGCTATATTCATGATTTCCACAGCAGTTTTTTATTTTGTAAGAAATGTGCAAGCAGAGTAGAAATATGGTTGCTAAATAATTATTTACTGATTACTGTTATCATCATTCAATGAGTCAATCAGGTAGGTTTGAACCGCAGTTTTACATCATAATACATTATAATCTGATATAATAGAATTATTATTAATGTGCAGAAGTATTTAGACACCCTTCAGTAATTTATATTTTGCGCTAAAGGAACCTGATTTCTTGTAATTTTTTGAAGTGGTCTAAAGCAATAGTTCAACAGGCTTTCTAAAGGCTTTTTCACTCTTTGTCAGTCCAGTCCTTGTACGTGATCATTTTCGGGGGAGGGTTTCTTTTTGTTTGTCAAGATTGTCATGGTCCTGAGTTTGTTTCCCCAGCTTCCTGAGTTTGTTTTTTTTTTTGAATTTCTAATTTAGTTAATCTCAATTTTATGAGATTCCAGGTTTGCGTTGTATTTATGTTGTTTCTTATTTTTTTACTACTTAGTGAATTTAGTCTTTTTCTTGGTCCCCAGTTGCCTTAGTTTTATTCCTTCCTTTTATTTCTCTTTCCCTTGTGTCAATTCCTTCTGCTTTTTGTGCTTTCCCGTGTATGTTCTCCCCATTGATATTTCCCTTTCTCTTTCCTTTGTCTTTTCCCCGTCTTTGTCCTTTTGTGAAATCAGTCTGTTGTTTTCCCCTCTGGCTTGCTAGTTGTGTCCCCATATCCGGGTGGTCTTAGTGTCCTGTCTATGTGGTTGTCTGGGTTTCCTGTCAAGTTAGTCTGTCTTTTGGCCGCTGTGATAGTTACTTCGTGTTTTACTTTGTTAGATCCTCGTCTTATATATGTCACATTCAGTTTTACTTCCCCTGTCTATTAAGTTAGATTCTGTTCAGCCGTGTTCCCCACCTGTTGCGTTTTCTCTTGTCATCTCGTGTGTATATGTTGTCTCTGTCTCCATTTTTCCTTTGTTGTGATCTCCCTTGTTTTGCAGTGCTGTGTGTTGCATGTTTCCCTCGGTGAGTGAATCCCTGGCTTTCTGTTCATGTCTTAAATTACTGTGGACTCTAATATTGGCTGATCTAAATAACAAAGGCTTGCTTTCGTTTTACCCCCGTGTCTTGAGTCCTGCATTTTGGGTCCCTAACCTGCCTGCCACATTGCATTCTTGTGGCAAAACTATATAATAAAAAGCTTGTGCAATTTGTTCTTGAAGAAGAAACTGGACAGAAAAGAGGGCAACAGAAGAAGTGACTTTAGCTGAGCTTTAACTGTCTGGAGAGCTATTCCTGGTGAAATGACTGATTTAATTTCTTTAATCACTTAAAGAAATGAAAAGAAAGCTTGTCTGAGAGATTCTATGTTGAAGAACAAAGGTATTTATACCAAATTTTGTTTTTCAAGCTCATTAGAACGTACAAACTCTTTTTTTGCTTTTGTGTTCTGTATTTTCAAGTATGTTTGAGCGTTTCAGTAAATCACTGCATATATTTCCTATTTTCCAGCCAAAATATAAAGAAATGAGGGTGTGACGCAAGACTTTTGCACAGTGCTGTAGATCTTGAAAGGGCACCAAAGACTTTAGATGAGGTTCACTTTATTTGTCAGTTGTTTGTGTGTGATTTTGTGTGCTGCATATACTTTTTGATAAGCTATTTTGTTTCCACATCAAAACAAACCTGTCTGCTGTTATGGTTTGTGTGCGTGAGATGCATAGCTATTTTTCCATCTTTTACATGTCTTTGTTTTCACTCTCATTCATATTCTCCACATTTGTCTGTGATTTTTCTTTCTGGCTGGCTGATGATCAGCATATTTCAGGTTTATTCTTTCTTATAGTTTTTAATAGTCTTCAGTGTAGCCAAAGCAAATACATCCAGACAACCACGAGTCCCTTTTCACCTCTTAGTGCATTTTCTGTCTACCTCAGATTTTGATATATATTAAATGAAAGTCTGTTTTCCCAGCAGAAGGTGTTTTGTTTTGTTTTTTATTCCATGTAATTTGACTTTAAGCAATTTTTTTACTTGATTTGGATGTAGATAAGACATTATTGTGATGGATGCGGGGAAATCCAGCCATTTAGACACTACATGTTTCCTTTAGTTTATAACCAGGTACTAGAATCTTTCGCTTACAGGTCTTTGAATCTCCTATTTACAATATTATTTTTATGTAGTTTGGTGTTAATTGCCTCTGTCCTCAATTAAATGTTTTACTTTGATTTTTGTTCGGAGTGTCTTTGCATCATTGCTCATTTACTGACTATTTAATCATTATCAGAGGAAATGTTAATTCAAGGTTGCAGCTGAGCATTGCGTGGTAGCTTGGGATACTAATTAACTAGACTCATATCTTCCCTACAACTATACATCAAAGTACTTTGTTGGCTAAGTAAGAGGGCAAGCTCTACAAGATCACAGCAAACTAACTGACAGTCCTTTGTTTTAAAAGGATGCTTCACAGCTTTAAATGAACTAAGTAATTAAGGTCTAGATGCTTTGAAGCAGGACAATTAGAATTCCAAGATCATTTGTTCAGGGGTTTTTTCCACATTTTTATTTTTTTATTTATTTGAACCAAAGAAACTCTTAAAAAATTGCCTTCGATTTAACACCTCTGTTTAATCTACAACAAGGCAATGAGCTGAAATGTTTCCTTTTTTCTCCCAAACTGGACATGACAGACTGACAGAGAATTGCAATTGATTCTGTGATTTCTTTTGGATTAGATCACTTTCTTAACCAATTGACGTCGATAAACAATCAAGCTTTACAAGATGGTTTTCAAAGATTCCTCCTATCAGCTTTCAGGCAAACCGGACGATAATTAAACAGAATCTGGCTTTGATTAAAGCAAAAAACAAAACAAACTCATTCCTTTCATCTAAGTTTACAGCTGGTGTCTGCTATTTTTTTGCTTTTGTGGGGGGGTTACGCCACTTTGTGCATGTCTAAGAATCACAAACATATGTGACCAGATGTAACCAGATAACTTTCTTTCCATCATTGCCCTTCCTTTACAGGAGTCAGAACTCTATCTGAGTCTCTGTCACTTTATTAGATACACCTTCCTACTACTGGGTTGCCTTTAGAATGGCCTCAATTCTTTTAGGCATAAATCCAACAAGATGCTGGCATTCCTCAGTGATTTTAGTCCATATTGACATGATGTATCATCCAGCTACTGCAGATTTGATTTGGGAGTTCTCTAGCCATCAGAAGATGGATGCACTGTGGTCATAAAGGGATGAATGTGGTTTGGAACAATGCTCTTGTAGGCTGTGGCATTTAAATTTTGCAGTTGGTGCTAAGGGGCCCAAAGTGTCCCAAGAAAATATCCCCCACACTATTACACAGCTTTTGGTGAACCTATGTGAAATGTATGTCTTGATGCATTCTCAATCATCCAGGAAAGTAAATCTCCAAAAGTTGATTCTGTTCATCTGGACGTAGCGTTTTGTGGGAGAAACGTTTCGTCACTCATCCAAGTGACTTCTTCAGTCTCAGCTGACTGCAGGTTTCCCCAATCTTATAAACAGTATATTTGCATAACGACTGAAACCAGCCCACTGAAGGAACAATGGGCTGGGAGGTCAGTTCCTTAATCTTAATTATGCAAATTCTCATGACCATTGATCAACAACCACTGACCAAAACCCACTGATCAAAGACCACTGATCAATGGCCATGAGTACCATTCACAGAGAGTTGGG
>VUQG01012525.1:4974-38564 GCA_015106755.1 Etia nguti
TAATACATTTATTTATTTTTTTTTTTTTTTTTGTTTTTTTTGGGTTTTTTTTTTTGGGTTTTTTTTTTTTTTTTTTTTTTTTTTTTTTTTTTTTTATTATTTGTTTTGTTTTCTTGTAGAATAGAAAGGTTGTTTCTCCATGTTTCCATTTGGTTTTTACACTTGTGGGGTTTTGTGTCTTTTACTGTAGGGAAAAGAATATGATGATATCATGTTTAGGATAGACGAGATTAATGCTTACGCTAATAAGTGGCAATGACATGGAACATTTCAGTGATAGCAAGCTGGTGTGAGGATACTCAAGAAATTGTGAACGAACAGTGTCTGGTTTACACTGAGCGATAAGCAGTGATGAATCCTGGGATATGAAGTTTCATGAGTGTACATTGAAGGGCTTGGTGGTGGTGCAGGCTCTAGAGACCGCTTTCAGATCTGACAGTTGGGACGTTGCGCAACTCTTCCAGCATGTTACTCGAAGTCCTCCGCAGTCTATAAAAGGTGTAACCTCCTTTACTAACAGTGAAGGAGCTATCAGGTTGAGATGGATAACACAGAGACAAGTGAACCCGTCTCTAGAGCCTGACCTCCACCTCTGAGAAATTAAAAGGATTCTCTGTGTTGCCTTGTTAATATTAATTGTGGACACATAATTTTATAAATGACAAAGACGTGGAAATAAAGATTATTTATCTTGTTATTTATTCAGAGGCTGTGGGTTTTTTTGTTTAAATGGATGATTGTCAGTGCAAGACGCCCCCCCGTATAAACCTTTCCTGGAAACTGCAAAAACTTGGGACACTCTTCAAAATGTAAATAAAAGCACACAGCGATAATGTGCAAGTGATTTGAATACTATGTTTATTTTCAAAATAATAAAGACAACATTGTTTGATGCCAACAGGTGCATTTCAGACAAATTAACCACTTGTAGTTAGAGCATACAGAGAATATTCCAAACGTGATACAACCCCCTATCAGCAAGCACTTGGTGGCTGTGGGAGGGAAAACAAAGAAGTCCAGCTGCCTTCATTCCAAGCACTTCAAGAGCACCATGACCTGGATGGACCTGAGTTTACGAGCAAGCAATACTTATTTATACACAACAAAGAGTCACAATGTGCTTTGTTACAGTTTACTTAACTAGAATTAAACGTGTCACAAAATTAAAAGAAAGGGAAATTTCAAAAGGAAACAAAAAGTAAAGGAAGGGAATTTTGAATTTTTATTTATTTCTATTAGGTCATTTCTTATAATGTAGAAATATAAGGACAATAACAGAATGCTGTTTCAATGACACTAAAAACACAGACGCTGTCAGATGAACTGCTCCGATAAAACTGAAGGCCCAGTGTGTGCCCTTTATATGCTTCACACTCTTTACAGTTTCTCATCTCTTCACATTCTCACACAGTGAATGAGTTCTGCCAGCAGGAACTGCTTTCTCTTTACTGTGAGGAGAAAGCTCTTGTTCAGTGCAGCATGGTTTCAACTCTACAAAGATACAAATTTAGTAGCCATGATTTCAAATGCATTCAAATCCACTGATTTTATTATTATTATTATTGAATTTAAATCAGTGGAATAAAACTGAACGGCAGCTATGAGACCAGCAGGGGGAGATGTTGCATCACATTCCTGGCGCATCTGTGCTATTTAGGAACTGGGCCTGTCAAGATGCTTTATGCAGCTATTATTCGGCAGCAGCTGGACTGATTGTGTCCTATAAAACCAAGAGAGGAAGAAAAAAAAACCACCAGGAGGAAATTTTCTCCATCACACTCCAGCCTAGCAGGACTTAGAAGGCCATGTTGTTTTTTTGCGCTTTCCACTTCTCCGGGAAACCTAATCACATGCACATACACCTGCACACACATGCCAGATATGCTTTCTCAGACCTCCCATGTGAGAATGGCACACATGCGTGCACATCATCTCCAGAGGGGGAAGTTCCTGCAGCGAAGGAGGAATCCCAAGGGCCGCAGAGGAGGATCTCATTAGTATTAGGTTGTTTTTTCCAGCAGGACAGATGCAAGATAGGGAATTCAGCAGAGACACTGTCCCAGTGAAAGGCAAGTAAACACACAGGCCAAAGATTGGAGTTGAGAAAACTAATGGAAAAACTGCACATTTATAGAGCTGGTGGCTAAAGGTGTTTGAGTAGAATTGTTGCTTTTGCTTAAAGTGAATCCTGTGTGCCAGGATCCTGTTGATTTCATATCAGCAGGAAGAGAATGTCGGAATTACCGGGGTAAGACGTCCCGTGATTGCACCGAGACCACAGCGCTATTACTCTGAAAACACACGCCTCTGGTTTCATTCTACATGTCAGCATGAAAACTGCATGTGCTAGGGACTATTTTTCTATGCTTAGAGTGGAATGGAGGACTAAAATGAATGTCTATGAAAGAAAAACCCTGGCCTTGTGCAGGTGAAATAACAGCACCCCCGGGGCTAACGTGTAAAGCATCAGCAGAAAGAAGCCTGAAATTAAATGTTATTCTACGGGGAATTTTTTTTTTTCAATGTTCATCCTGTCTGACTGACTCACACACTTTTTTTCTTTTTTGTCTAACCTGGCTCCCGCATCTGCTGATTATGTCTTCGTGAAAAAGACTGTATTTGTTAAAATGTTAAAACTACCATGCAAGATAAGAAAAAATAAATAAATATATAACATCGCTATGGCTAAACAAGTTCCAACTCAAGCAGGGATTCCTGACCTTTCATAATGATCTGGTCATGCCGCATGCCTTCTTTGAACTGGTTTCATACGGTCACTCCTATTATGCACATACAAGGCTGTGCTGCGGCTGATTTGCACCGTGACTCATTTGAAAACAAGCAGATGCTGCTCACAGTCCAGCAGGCTCTAAAAAAAAAACACCTCGAGACAGAAATGGCTGGGAAAGACTTGAAATTTGAGGAGCGATTGCGCTGCGAGGGAGGACATTCTGCCCCTTATCCCATGGTGTCAGCCTGTGTTGTGCTGTGAGGCTGAAGCTGTTGCCAAGAAACCAAATTAACTTGCTATGAACTTCCACCACGGTTGTGACAGACAAGTGAAAAGCTCTCAAAGGCTGTGGCACATGTTCACCACTTACTGCAGTTTTATAACTCATAAGTGGTCCAATGTATTGTACGATGTAACAGGCTGTAATTTAACGCCATAGCTAAAATAAAGATAATTTTAGATAAGATTCTGCATTGAAAACATAAAGTTGATCCAAGTAACTACGGATTAGAAAATCAAGTGGACTGGATAATCAGACGATTAGTATCTATTTATTTTTAATAGTCCCAGTTTCTCAGGTGTAACAATTTGTGGATTTTAATTGAAATTATTTTAGAAACAATATGGTGTTAATTTTACTTTATGCTGCTCAAAAATGAAAAATACCTCTCTAACACTGTCTGGGTCCATGTATTTATATTACCTGTAGTAAATCCAACTCAATCACTGAACTAACCAATCAATGTATAAAATAGCGAAAAGTTTTAATTTATTTTCATCATACAAAACTTTTTAAATGCTTCGTATATATTAATGGATTATTAACTACATGTTAAGCTTATGTATTGTAGTGTGACTTTCACATTTATACTGTGAATTTTATTTCGATTTAGCAATTTTTTTACATGCAAGTAAGTAACATTTATTTTTATAGCACTTTTCTAGATGAGGATCACAAAGTGCTTCACAACCACAATCAACAAATAAAAACACAAATATTAAAAGGAAACAGTAACATCCACGAATTGAAAGTGAGCCTATGCAAATAAAGCATGAGCTGCTCTTTAAAAGTTTCAACAGAGTCCACAGACGTAATGGTAGTGCATTCTATAGAATAGTTAGAATAACCATCATCACACACACTTTCCCCTTTAGTTTTCAACCAATGAATGGAGAACAAGAACTGGTTTTGGTCAGAAGACTTCAATGACCTTAATGTTAGATGTGGGTCTAAGAGTTCGCCATAGTGTAAGCAGGTATTTGACCGATCAGAGCCCTGAAAGTGATCACCAAGATGTTAAACTGAAGTCTGAACTTCATGGGAATGAATGTGCAAAGATGACATTAAAGGTGTCAGATGAGAACACTTAGAGGACCTAGTAAGTAGCCTCACAGCTGTATTTTGGACCAAAAATGCCTTACAGTGACTTACAATAGTCTGATTATGTAGAAACAAATGCATAAATGATCATCTCTAATTCTGATTTGGCCAACATTCGACTGAGGCAGGTAATATATCCTAAATGAAAAAAAAGCAGGCTATTAAAATATCTTTATCAAACCTAACTACTTTCTAGTATGTGCAGACTGCAAATACAGTTTATGTATGTGAAATTTTGCAAATTCAGGACATATGACTCTTCTACACATGAGCTCAGTTAACACTGGGAATATTGACACTGACACTGGTGAGAGATGGGGATCCACCCAAGAAAGTCCATCATAAGAATTGTATTCCCAAAGAATGACTCACGTCCACCCAGGCCTCTAGTTGTTAATCTGCTGTAATCCATCTTCATGCTTGCTGCGGATGTTTAAATCACAATGCACATCTTGTGAGACTGTAGTCAGTCCTCAGCCATCACAGTATGCAGTGTGTTATTATGTTTCTCGTCTTGGTGATCCATCGCTGCTGTCACACAACTCGGACATATCTAGTGATGTGTGAAGACAAACACAGAGGTGATGTTTGTACTGTGTGTTCATTTATTAGTAGGTAATTAGCAGAAATAGCTGACTTTAAGCGACCCACCATGGAGCTATGCCTGATGGAGTGTCTTCATGTAGAATTTTATTGATGATAATGAAACGAAAGTGTGAAGTTGGCGCCAGCACTCGTTTGAAATCGCACCTTCTGATGCCAAATTACGTCACACAGATTCCTACTGCAGACTGCAGTAAACTAAACATGCATTCCTCAGACTGACACGTTTCAGATTGAGCGAGGTGTCTCGACTCGAGATTCTCCTGACTCCACAATAAATATTTAAAGTTCTACTCAAACATGTGTTTGACTTTGTGCTACACCACTTTGATGTCTCACTTGAATGACAGATGTGCAAAAGTTTCACTTTCTCTTTTAAATATGAGCCAATCGTGTGTCATCATACTGGACTTTTTAAGAAGGAGAAAGGTGTAAATATAATTTTCTGTCACATACAGTGAATTCCATGCTCTCATATGGAACCATGTCTAAACCAGCTAGCTCAGTGAGCTCAGGCACTGTGTCTAGGACCAGGAGACTCAGCACAGCTCTTTTATGATAATGTAATCGAAGGTATGGAAGCACTGATTTCCTGGTTCTTCAAAAATAGATGTTCTTACATTCAGACTTACCTCTTTGACTGTGTCATATAGGGTGTACAGCATGCATACAGGATACCTTATGTACAGTATTTGGCATTAGACTGAAAAATTATATACATGCAAGTTTAATTCATAAGCCAGTTTCACTTTGTCCTGCTTCCTTTTGTGTCTTCTTGTTAAGTCCTTGTCTCTATGTTAGTTTTCTTTTGTTGTGTTACTTCCTGTTTTATTTTGTTAGCAGTCATCGCCTGTGTCTTGTTCCTTGTTTTACTTCCCCTTTTCTTGCTATCCTTGATTAGTTTCAGCTGTGTTTAGTTCCACACCTGTTTCCTCTTTCCTTGTTAGCTATTTAAACCCTCAGTTTGCTTCTGTTCTTTGTAATATTGTACTATCTAGTCTGCTCAATTGTTTCCTGTGTGTTCCTGTAGTCCTTGTAACTTGTTTAGTTATTTGTTTCTCTTAAAAGTTAATCAGCCTTAATAAATGACTCAATTTGTTTGCATTTGGGTCCACACACTTTCACATTCACAAACCTGACCAAAAAAAAGGTATGTAATGTTATAGTGGGGCTGGTTTGTAAATGCTCTAAAAAAGGCTGCCTGTTAGTGTTTCCTATGGAGGTACAACGGCAAAAATACAAACGTGAGCAAAAGGACAAACGCAAAATTCTTAACCACTGTTTTCTGCTGAGTTGTACCCCTTGTGCATTTCCCTACGAGTATTGCTATTAAATGAAGACTTACGTCAGCTTAAATGTGTCTTAGAGGACATGATGGATCCACTGCAGCAAAAAGCCTGATAGCAGTTAGATGGAAGGCTCCACCTTGCCCTGTCAGCAGTGCACATAATTAGATATATTGATTATGGCGTTATCTGTGACTAGGGGGATCACTGGGTGCGCATAGGAAGCAACTGCAAAGTGTTTCATTTAATAAACCTTTTCAAAGTCTGTATTACACAGTGATGCTAAGCTTTATAAACACCTTGGGTCTCAACGGAAAGGAGGTCAGATGGGCTATGAGTGCTTATGGCATATACACATTTTATGCCTCATAAGATGCTTCAATTACTACACTAATACGTCACCCCTACTATTTTTGACATTATATAAAAATTATATGGAGTATCTTATGGGGCATAAAATGCACATATGACATAAGCACTCATAGATTTGACTATTTCTTTTAAATATTTTCCCTATTGGTTGCATTACACATTGTAGTACATCACACACCATCTCTCTCTTCCTCCACTACCCATCTGACCTCCTTCCCGTTGAGACCATAAGATGCTATTGCAGTATAATACTCTTCAAAAGTCCCGAGCCAACTCGTTTTTTAATATGTTGCTTCCAGGTAGCCAGACTTGTAAGTTCTTTAATGCTGTCTTGAGCTGTAGTTCTTCAGACCGAGTTGTTGTTACGTTGTTGCGATTTTTGATATAGGCGACATGGACGGTTGCCCAGGGCGGCATCGTGGTGGGGTGGCATCATGGCATTGGCAAAAAAAAAAGTTGCTCGCACCCATGCTGCCCCGACATCGTGCCAGCGCATTTTGGGCATTGCTTGGGCACTGATCGGTTTTCTATTGCCCATTTGCGGGGAGTAAAGGCGCTCTCCTTTTGCGAGGTGCGCCTGCTGCTTGCCACACAGGGAGGAGGATTAAAAATTTTAACGCAATTAATCCATCTGGAGCGCAGAATGACTCAAAATCCCTGAAATGTCTCTGTCAATGCATTTCGGGCAGTTTGTCCAAAGTTTGTCCATTCTGCGCTCCAGATGGGTCGATTGCATTAAAAATTGTAATCGCGTTAATCGTGATGACGGCGTTAACGCGTTAACGTTGACAGCCCTACAACAAACACAAAAACTGAAGACATTATGATATAGACTTATAATTTGCACCGATCTGTTTTCTAAATTCTATCACACACATATACACGAAAAGTGAGCGCGAGGGCCCTCGGTGCGCCTGCTTCCAGCTGCTGCTGTGCTGAAGTCACACACAACCTGTCGAAAGGGAAGGGGGCGGCCTGCTTCCAAATAGTGCACATTTCATTCATAATGTTGTCAATCCAAGCCCATTATGTATTAATTATTTTTCCTGGGTTGTGTGAAATCCCATAAAAAAAAAACCCTATACAAGGTGTAGGTCTATTAGTGTAATAGTTTATGTTGTGGGGTTGGGTGTTGATACTGGAGTGCAAAATTACTGATGAAAGATGGACAAGAAAAGGTCAAAGCCATCAGCTCCTCAGTTTAGACAGAAAGAGAAAAGAAGAGGAGAATGGAGCAAAAGATACAGGTAAGCAGATGTGTCTTTGGATAATGGGGGGGGGCGAGGGAGTGTTCACCCAGGGCACCAAACAGGCTAGGACCACCCCTGGTTACTGTTGTTTGTTAATCCACTTAACACTGACTTCGGAATCGTTCAAGTATACAAAAAGCATAAGACTCAATGGATGGACCAGTGATGTGTCTACACATAACAGACAACTTAGCATAGAAACATTTTTTAATTGTATCTTTAGGCACTTTACTACTAGTGCCAAAGAGCCTAAAGACACGTATCATTTTTTCCCATTTCTTTAGTTGAATCGATGAAAAATGCCAAAGATAACAGTTAACAGGCATGAATAGTATGTTTGCATAAACAACTTAATTTCCAACAGCTATAAGCTGAAAACTTGACATAGTTCACCACTGAGTACAGTGTGTCTTTAAAAAAACTTGAGGAAACTGGACAAGTAGAGGGAAAAAAAGAAGAAGTGGCAAGCCTAAAAAAACCCCATCTATAACAGATGAACAGTGTCTGAAAGTCATGTCCTTAAGAAAAGGGAAAAACATCCGTAAAAAAAAACCTGACACAGAGCCTGAAAGATGCATCCAGTCCTTCAGCTGATCACCTGCTGTTCACTGAAGTGGTCTTAGTGGTAGGGTGGCACTTATTTCATAGATTCAGCCAATGAAATTAGAAGAAATTGAGTGTTTTGGCGACAGGATGCTGGTAACAAAGTTGGGGTCAGCAACTAGACTGTTTCACCGAGTGTTTCTCTTATCTCCACTAATTAGTCAGACCTTCCCTGGAATTTTGTTTCTGGGGAAACGAAGCAGGATGGCCAGCAGAGGCGCTAATTGCACTACTGTAGACACCGTCCAGTATTAAATGGATTGATGATTATGGAAGATTCACATCTGTGGTTATAAAATCTGTAATCTAATCCGGGACACACATGACGCTTTATTCTATAACGCACACCAGGAGTTTTGCTGCTTTATTTGAAATTGCAGGTCGCAGTGTGTAGTGACCAGTAGCGACTGTATAGGAGTTTTCCACAGCCATCGGAACCGACTGGCCATGCTGCGGGAACAGGGCGGATCTTAGGACCCGTGCTTTCATTCCTCGTCGAATAACAAAAAGTTAGGGTGGTGCTCGGCGTGCTGTCGACGTGCTACACAGCAGTCAGAGTGTGTCAAAAGTGTTTGTGGTCAGCCCCCTTTGCCGCTGCAGCTTCTACCGCTGTGTTCCCATTGCAGTGGTGCAGCAGCAGTCAGCTGCAGGGCTGTGTGTGTGTTTGTGTGTGTGCGCGCGATCTGCCGCTGGGTGTCTTCACTACTCTGTGGCTGCACTGTAAACAAAAAGAGGCAAGTGTAGGCTGGTCCGCCCGTGCTTTCCGGAAACGATGGTGCAAAACACGGGACACATCTCGGGTCAGCAGCCGATCCAGCCACACACCTAGCGCAGAAGCTAGGTGCCAGTCTGTGAACAATAGGCTGCGAAGAGAGTGAATCAAACAGGCACCGCGCGTCCGAGCGGGACAACCCTCTGAATCCGTTTGACTGGAACGCTTAAAGGGGGCTAGAGCACGCACGAGCGCTCTTTTTCTTTTTTTGTGGGTAAGTGAAACTTTTTTTTCCCCCCCAGATCCTCGCATTCTCACTGTGTTCCTGTCTGGCCTCAGGGCAGTCGCCGTAGTGTAATATAGGGGAAATACGCTGGTGTTGTTGTGCAATGCAGATGGAGCTCCCCGCACGTGCTTTCTGACGGTGTTTTATTGATGTTCAGTGAATCGCTCGCATAAGGAGGCTGGGTTACTCTGCAGTTTGTTGCACTGAATTTTAAACGCTTTTGCACCCTCGAGCTGGAAGCTGCACCGAAACGCAACGTTGCGTGGTGTGCCTTATTTGTGTCATGCACCTGGCAGAACATGATGTGGCCTTATACCAGACATAAGACATTTGTCAAGAATTTAACTGTGCAAACCACAAAATTAGAGCACCTCTTTCAGGGTTGCTGTGGAGGGCTTTTAGCCCAGTAACATGCACACTGGCATGTCTCATGTGATCACAGGTATCCCTCTGTGAGCCACAAGCTGTAATTATTTATTGATTGGATAGCCAGCAGAAGATGAATCCTCAAAATGAACACGTGTGAGTTTGAAGTCATCATTTGTGGAATTTAAGGATTAAATTTCACTGCTTGTAGCCTCTCAAATATGAGGATCATATTTTCCCGAAGATTTTATAAATTCAATTTGCTTTAGAAAATGTAATTTAAAGGATAGGCTGACTAAATATGAACTTTGTCCTGAGGTTAATAATATAGTTGCAACAAATGGTGCTCAGCAGGGCACATTTGCCTCACCACAGTGTTGATGATACAGGACCTCACTGTCTGTTTAGCAGCTTCCCTGCTGAATTGATTCCCTGTGCTCGATGAGCAATATCTAATTTTAAGATCATTAAAAGATTTCAATTATTTACACTTAATATTAATATCGATAGGCACATTTATATTTACCAGGTGATCATCTTCCTTTTTTCTGGGGGGGGGGCTTTACATGTATAATAAAGGTAAAGAGACCACAGAAGTGTATGAAATTAGGCCACTTGTAGTAATGGCACTGTGTTCAGAGTTAAACTTCTCTCAGTTTTGACAGTGCCATTGAAGTAGCTTCCAATTGGAGCGCAGAACACTTTGCATTGACAAATAATGAGGTGGGAAATATAGCTACTCAACCAGTGCTGAGAATGTCCGCAAGCAACAAACTTTGAGCTACAGAGCAAGGACTTTGTAGCTAACAGCTTTAATTTACATATAGACTGGGCTTTCTAGACATATTTATGGGCTTCTGGTGTCATTTTGACCTGTCTGCACTTGGGTATGACTGTAGTACCAGCTCATAAGGCTTGTTTTGAGATCTTATCTCATACAGCAGGGAGCCACTCAGCTTGCCTGGAGAAAGAGTATTTGTCTTTTATGTACGTTTACTCACGCTTTATGAGGCATGGGCCTGAATTTTTGAAGTCGCTTGAAGGATAACTTCCAAATGAACAGACTCATTCGGTGGTACACCTTGGAAAAACAATCAGCGAGCACCTGAATGACACAAATAGTTGCAGAGTTGTCTCTGACTTCCTTCTTAACCCCAGCCTAAACAATTAGTCCAGTGAGGTATGGTGTTTACTCAGCGCAGAGAAAACCAGTTTCTGTTTGGCTTGGTCGACAGCATGATGACTTGAATCCCCGCAGGGATAGTAACTACAGTGACTTCAGCTGAATTGGCCAGAGGCTCTGTTGCAGCAGTGCTGATGTATTGCGAGTATGGTTTCTGAGCAGTTCAGCTTTCCTCTTTTGGGCTTATTTAGTGTTTGTTTTTCTATGCAGCCGTATGAGCACTGAATTCCAGGAATGGAAGTTGGAAACGTAGCATGATGGGGTTTTTAAATGGTTCTCCAGTTTGAGCAAAACATGGGAATATGGCTGACACTCTCCTTTTGGGCATGTGCACAGGTGATTGCTGCATTTTGGTGTTTGTCAAGTGATGTGTAAAGACACCAGAAAAACAAACAGAAATGTGCCCAAAAATGAGCCATGCATTGCCAGGAGTTGTTTGTTCAGAAGCATATTCCAGATATACTTTGATTAAAAAAACATTTTATTTCATTATTTGGTTTTGCATGGATTACTTCTGTTTTCCTTGCACACTTCTTTTTTTCCCCACTGAAGGTACTGAAGGTGCTGATGGCTTAAACTCCTTTCTTAACACCGGCTGTGGAACCATAGTAGAGACACAGCTCAGTGACTAAAAAGGAGGACATGTCAACAGCTCCCAGCTCCTTCAGCCCCTCTGGGAAATTACTTGCATAAGGCTGGGAGGAGAAAGAAATATGTATTTTGTGTGTCTGTGTGTGTGTTCCTTTGTGTTTTACCATTAGTGTTTTTAATAAATCTTAAACAGATTTACATGAAGGCCTGAACATTATTCTGCATCGTTCTGAGACTGTGACAATAAGCAGCCCTGCGACTGCTCGAAGCTGGTTGGAGATGACAACCACTTGACCCTGCAGCTTGTCATTTTCTATTTTCGATCATTTGTGGTCATTAAGTGTCTGTAGAGCTTGAAGTACCATCGTTTGATCAAATCAAGGCCCTTCTGTTTGTTTGGTTTGTAACTGCTTGATGTATCCCCAACTGCATGGTGGTTTGTCCACTGTAAGTAAGTCCAGGGGTCATCATCAGTTGGAGATGGGCTACACCGCTACATGTTTGCGTGTGTCAGCCATGAAGATTTACAGACATGCAGAGTGGATCAAAATGGAAATCTGTGCCTGACCTTGACCTACACTGGTGAGACATTGATGCTTTGAAGGCTTTGATATTCAAACAAAGCCTGTATTTAATACATGAAGAAGTTCAGTTACACACAGCCTTTGTTTTTGGGTTGTCTTTTTTTTTTTTTTTTTTAGGAAAAATCAGCCTTAATGAGTCATTTTGCAGGAGATTTAGCTGTATAAATACTGTCACAGATAGTGACAGTAGTCTTCCTCACCAGAGATATAAGACAACTCATTACGTGCATCTCAAGTGTGTTTTCCAGTCTGGAGAGTGAAGCTCAGGCCTATTTGTATCCGCGCCAAAGAGCGCTTTATTTGATGTCTCACAGGCTTTCATGTTACAGCTGTGAGAAAAGAGCAGCAGCTGTACTCGCTGTAGTGATTCTGTTAGTGCGGTTAGCGCTGCCTCCTTTGTAGAAGCTCTCAGTGTATTGTTGCAGAGTTTCACTCTGTCAGAATGACTCTAGTGGTGTAGGATGAATAGACGCATTAAGTAATGTCATTGTAACAGGTGAGCTCTCCAACATGGCTGAGCTGACCGTGTTAAAGCAGGTTAAGAGGAGTCTGTGTCCTGTCCTGTTTTATGCGTTGTTTCCTGTTCCTGTTGATGGTGCTTTGTGGATATCGGTCACTTATCAGCGCAGTACAAAGCAGGGCATGGTCTATATCCTGTCTAATTCATATATTGAAGATTCAACTTACTCTGAACAATGAAGCCAACATGGAAGTACTAATAACTGCAATTCCACCTCTGCCCACAAAAGTAAGTCAGCACCCTCAGACTCCATGTTTAGAATGTCTAAATTAGCAATGAAAAACATCTTTACCTGATACAAAAAAGGTTTTGGTCTCTATACCTTACTAGTGCATGCTACAGTATTGTTTGGTTTGGTCATACTGAGGGCAAATTGAAATATACAATCATATTGAATAAAAAAATCTTTATATATGTATATTTATGTGCTAAAAAAGAGTAATTATAGCCCACTGGTTGGTTGTTAATGGGTATATAGTTTGTCACACAAACTAATTAGATGTTGTTGTCCTGAAATAAAAAAAGAAGGAATGTCCTATATTTAACATAAGTGCTCAAAATTGGTCATTTTACAGAATGATGAAATCATAACACCTGATAGTATAAACAAACTTTCAGAGGCCTAAGGTATAGTCTTGTGTGCCAAGTTGGGTTGTTCAACTCCTGATGGTCTACAAGGAGTTTGCAGTCAGAGAAACAAACACACAGCTAACGCTTAGTAAAAGGCAGATTTGGAACTCCTGAGGTCCAAATCTGAGGTTTCAAAATGCCCAGAATTCAGTGGATAATGTCACAGTGGCGGTGTCGGTCTTATATGATCATAAGAGTTTAAGGTACACTCAACCATTACATTGAACCAGCCCTTTAGTTTAGCAACATTGTGTTGATTACTACTACAACTACTACTACTAACTGTGGAAAGCCTAAGCTTTTCCATCATCAGAGAAAATAACCCTTCTCACTCTTCTTTAATGGTATCATGTCTGCTATCACATCTGTCATGATATCGCAATGGTCATGGTTCCTTGAATACTCTTGGGAAAATGTGACAGTCTTATTTCCTTCACTCCAAGCAGCCAGGGCACACAGAGGTGTTTGTCCACACATTTTACTTTGTCACATAGCCACAGTGTGTGCACAAACCCTATGGATAGGTTGGTGGTCAGAAGGACTTTAGCCACTCAGTGTCTTTACATTATATTTTACATTTTCTGGTTCTGGCTGTGTTAGAGAAGGCTTGTACGTTCAGACAAACAGAAACAAGTTGAATTATGCATCTGATGCAATGCCAGCTAAGTTACTGCCTATCTGATCAACTGCAGCACCACTTATCTGCTGTGAGGCAAAGAGAAACCCCCTTGCAAATAATGGTGCAATAATAGCACGAGTATGTATCCTGAAATTAATAGTAGTTGTATGACTCAGGAAATGATAGTGCTGGTAGGTCAGTGAATGCAGATGTTGATTAAACTCTAAGACTGTGGTGAAAAGCCCATCAGCAAAGACATTCCCTTAAACAGCTGTGTTGGTGGCCACCACCTTCCCATTGCTACCATAACATTGGCTTGAAGTTTACCCTTTCACCTTTGAACCTTTGCTTTATATTCCAAATGACATTTTAAATGTCAACCAACCTAACAGAAAGATAATTGTAGAACTTTAGGTGCCAGTAACAAGTTGTTTTATTTATTTTTTTATTTTTTGGAGGGGAGTGGTGTTGTAAGTGAATTCATGAATACATTTAGGTCCTCATTAGTTCATTCTGCGCCTGGCACTCAGCTATATCTGCATATTGGCCTTTATTATTCAAAGCACGACCAGCAAGGACTCTGGGGGTTCTCGGATCTCTCAGTTAACCTCATCCAAGTGCTAGCCTGCACTCCACCCCACTTGCACTTCTCGCTCGTTCTCATTAGTCTGTGTATGAGAGACACCAGCATGTGTGAGACGCCCTCTGCAAGACTTAAGAACAGCAAAATTAAAGTATTGATTAGTATGTTTCTGTGGCTTTCCTGAGTTCTTGGAGCTTTCCAAAAGGTTTGACTTGGTAACCTTGTGGTAACATTTTGATTTCTTCGAAATCCATATGGTTCGATATAGTAATACAATAGACACATTGTTGTCAGACTGACAGTATGACAGCAATGCAATAAATGTTCTAGAAAAATAACACAAGTAGCTCTTAAATCTCTATAAATTGTATCCGTATTCATGTCCTGCTAACTTCAGATGTCGTTCTGTCACATGTTCCCAGGGCTGGGGAGCTAACTGAAATAAATGATGGCTGGTTGAGTTTGTGCCTGCCCTCTAGGGAGGCTGATCTATGCTGAAAACCCCCCTGCAAACCCTCATATCGTCTTTCCTCTGCAGCACTTGTCACAGTGAACACCTTTGGGTTTACTACACACAGCCAAAGCCCTACCTGCTCTGAGCGTTCGCCACCTTTTCCATATTTTTACCTCACTTCATTTCCTTAAAGAGGGCCTGACAGTGCACAGGGAGATACTAATTTAAAATGAAATGGTACAAAGATAAAAATAGTTAATGCATATCTAAAGTTATTTCAAGTGAATGCCCACACACTGGCAGAAGGTTCTGTCACCCAACCTACATGTGGCAGCTATGTGAAACATGTAGTAGTAATGAGACGGGCTTAAACAGATGGTATTGTCTTTGTTTACATCAAGTTTCAAGTGATACATGGGTGGACTTGGATTAAATAATGTTGATAAAAGGACCAGGTATGTTTTGCACTAAACAGGGGGTGTTTGGCATGCTTCAGCTCCTAAATAAATCAAGAGAAATGGATTGGTTCCATGTCGATATAGATGGAAGTGCCTGCTTTGCAGTCCCTGATCATTAGTGATAGCGCAGTGCGCTTATGGTTAAGATGCAGGGTCCTGTAATCTGATTTACAGTTAATTTATCCCACAGGATGACAACATAAAAATCACAAATTAACACATTACAGGAGAAGTATATACCTTCCCTGCTTCTGTAAATTATCTGTGCAGTGGCAGTGGAGGTGGGAGCATTGTGTGGGGGGGGAATCGATTCCCGTGGCCAAAGACAGTTGTGATTTCAGCCGAGTTCTGCCAGATAACGAAAGGCAGCTAAAACCTGCGCTAAGATCTCCTCTGACAGTACACTGCTCTTCAAATTCTTTATATGATGCGCTTTACTTTTTCTGCTCAGGTGTTTTTACAGTACCGCTGTATAAATATAATTCTGCAGGGATGACGGAACTGCATGAAAGAGCTGGTAGTCTTTTGATGAAAACCTGGAGGAGTAAGGAGAAGCATGTAACCCTGGACCAGCTGACACCGGCGCTCTTTCTTTTTCTTTTTTTTTCCTTTTTTTTTTTTTTTTTGGGAGAAGGAAGCCTATTTTTGTGAGAGTTACGGAGAATTGACCAACCTCAGCTCCTCTCTCCAGGCTTCTGCATCAAAATTTCTCTTTGTAGCTGGCATAAGGGTGGAGAATAGGAGACTCTTCAATGCTGCTGCTAACATTACTTACAAAGGAAGAAAAAGGCTCACAGCCCATAGGGTTTCTAACATTTCTCGAGAATAAACTGGCTCCGATATCAGTGGGATGAAAGATGTGGCTGGCATGACAGGCTTGAGAATAAGCTGCCAGAATTCATCACTGATTGCCTTCAGCAAATGTAAAAAAAGAAAAAGTCTTCTAAAATGTTGTTTTTATGTATACTGCAAGTTCCTATTTCTTCACTGTGAGGTTTCCTAATTATAGCGGCTCCATGTGTTTCAGTGGCAGCTGTAACTATCTGTAATCACCTTGTTTAGTTCAACCTGTTGCCAGAATTCTTAACATATTCAGTTTATAAAGATATGAAGCTGAATATCTTTAGGCATGTTTGCCCAAAAATACCACTTTTTGTCTTTTTAAATCATTTGTGTTATCTGCCAATGTTCCACAAAGACTAAAAAAAAGGTTGTAAAGCCGTAAAGAACCTAAACAGTGATCGTCAGTCTTTTGGGTGTGCCATGATTAAGTCATCAAGGGGCTACTGGGCTAAACATTTGCTTCCTGTCTGATATCAGCAGCTTGCTCATGGCGATGCCTTCGTAGTCCTCTGCCTGTGACCTTTCCCCAGGCAAAGAACATAACCACTTGTTTCTGCAAGGATTTTCAGGCCAGTTTGGGTCTTTTTCTTTCTTTTTTCTCTTCACACATCAAATGCATATTAAGAAATCTGCTCCAAAGAGATAACCGCTTAACAATTGCATTTGTTGTGATGTTTATAATCCTGTGAAGGCCATATAAGCTTGGAAACATGTTTTTTTTGTTGTTGTTTTTTTTCCCCCCAGTGATAATTCTCTGAAATGAATTTCACAAAGGAGCTTATTGGCAGAGAAAGCCAAACCTGATCACAGGATGGAACAACCGTTACTCTCTATAACATGTCAAGTGTAATGTGCAGCTAATTGCATTTATTAGATCATTATCCATAGTTGGAGGCCATGAACGTTAAGTCATGTTGTCATTGAGACGCCTGTAATCTTCACCCACTCACACTGTCATGCTCATTAGACCATAAAGGCACACGTGCGCGCGAAACCGTATCGATGCGAATGTGTGCCGTGTAAGGAGAACACCTGTCTTCACTTAATGCGCCGCCGTCTCATCTCGGAACATCAAGCCTGCACAACACCTCTTACAGGCTGCCGCGTATGAAATTTACACACCTGACAACCATTCACAGCACAAGCAAGATAAGCTTTCTGCCAAAAGGAAATGTCAGTGTCTAGATATATACTTCGAGTTAACTGGAGTTGGTGTTGACCAAAAGCTCTAAGGGAAAGGGAGCCTGTAGTTCTGGATGAATCGGATTACTGTCATCATTTTAATGCACATTTTTGGCCTTGCTAGCAGCGTGGCCAGAAATAGCCAGACTGACCTCATGGTAGTGTAAGTCTATCTCTCATTCCATCACTTTGGTGCTAACTGAAATATCTCAATAAATTGAATAAATTCCTATAGATCAGCCATAATGACTGACTCAATTTTTTTTTCTGGCACCAGCATGAAGTTGCTTTTCAAAGAAGTATTTAAAAAAAATTATCATTATAAATGTTCTTAATATCAGATTGTGAAGCTCTATATACCAGTTTTTCTAAAACAGGAAAATTCGGGGCATTACCAAACTTTGGTTAACCATGTGGACTAAAAGTTTTCTTTTCGCCAATTAGGTGATGTTATTTGGCTGTGTTTACCTGTGTGCGTGCGTGTGTGTGTGTGTGTGTGTTTGTTTCATTCTGTCTGCAAACATGATAGCTTAAAAATGTTGAATGATTTCTGATAAAACGTTGTAGAGGTGTAGAGTGGGCTCATGTTAAGAATCCATTCAAATTTGTTTTACATCCACCGAGGTCTTCAAGGTTAACCTAATGATTTATTTGTCGAAAACTGACAAAAAGCTTTATAACCTAGAAACTATGATTCTTATGAGTGCGATGTGTATCAACCTAATAGACATATTTACAAGTGCATAATACATTTACAATCTTCCTGAATTTTCTTTGGAAAACAAAATAAACTTGTGAACAGAAACCTTTTTTCTCTTTATATTTATTTTACTTTCAAACATACTGCTAGTATTGCTGGACATTGCTATTAGGCAGTCTAGCATTGTATTACAAACCTCAGAGTGCATAAAATTATGTTGACAAAAGTAAGTGAATAACGTTGCCTTATATTGTAACTGTTGAGGCATTATCTCATAGTGATACAGATCAGATCATCACTGTCATCCCTGTAACAGCCAACCTGCTGTCAGTATTTCAAGGAAGGGTAGTCCTGTGATAGCAGTCCTGAATTTTTGTGGGGCCAAGTTGAGCCAATTTAGGTGCCTTCCAAGCTCTAGCAGTCCATGATTTGAATGGTCTTAAGCTTTTTTAGCAGCATGTGAAGGAGCAAAAGCATATCAGGCAGAGTTGGCAATATACACTTATGAATTTGGGTTATCTCTTGCTCATGTGGTATGCATTATTGTTAGGTAAAATGACAGTAAGCTGCAGCCTTGCCAACCACTGTGCATCAGAACTGATACTGCAGTGTCCCTTTCACCAGATCACAGGTTTCCGACAGCAATGAGAAGGGATGGAGATCACCGGGATATTGTGGCTCTTTGGGGGATTTAGTGTATTACTCTCAATGGGAAAGATGGATGGCTTCTCATTTTCTGCAGCAACACATTAATCCTCTACGGGTTCAAATCATCGCAGATTACCAGCATCGTCTTGAAAGCCATAAGTGGGAATTTTAAGAGTTGGCAACAGATGGATTGCACTTGGTTTGTCTTCTGTATTAATCTGCCATCTCCACTGGACCCAAGCCAGTGCTAACTCTTTCTAAAAATAGGTTACCAGCTCATAGGTTCTGCTACTGGTCAGCCTGAGCAGAGTCACGAGGACAGAGGGTGGAGCCGGCCTCACCTGAAAAGTCCTCTACGGCACAAATCTGCAGATCAGTTTTCATCTCTCTGGAGGTGGTTGGTGGGAACGTGGGGGTGATCCCATTCCAGTCTGTCCTTATTAGAGAGACCCTTGTTGGACAACATTTTCAAGATTCCAGGAAGGTCAGCCTTGTTGCAGGGTGTAGACTCATGAGTGTGAGCAGAGGAGAAATAATTGGCTCATCCAGCTTCCCTGTTTGGAGTTTCATATCCTGTGTAATCCTGGGCTTATTAATGCCTGAGGCAACCAGCCCTAGAGAGGGTGTCCTGGATTTGTTTGGGATTGTCCCCCAGTGTATTTCTGTCCACTCAGAGTGATCATCGCCCATGGATCCCAGGAGCAGAGCTTCCTGCCCATCACATCGCATTGCATGGGTGGACAAGAATGTGTTTAACAGGTTTATGGTTACAGCTAATTGTGTCTCGTACAGTTGCCAGATAATCCTGTGGATTGAATTAAAGAGTTCCGGGGATTAGTCTGTGCCGGGCAAACACACTGCAAAGTGTGCAGCAGTACAGCAAGTGTCAGCACCTGTGTGGTATACAGCTCGAGTCTGTAAATGTGACTCTTGTTCACAGATCTGAACGTTCTGTGCTGAATTGGATATCAAAAATATGAAAATTTGAGTCTTTGTTTGGGAGGACGTGGTCTCGAAGGTCTTTGTTTTGTGCAATAAACTATATCATAAATAATATCTTGTATATGATGTTTATTTATTTATTTTTTGTCATTTTCCCATCATGTTTTTCATCTACATACTGAACAATTTCAGTCACCGCACACAAACTTCATAGCCCTTTAGTGGTTGTTACCTAGTTTTAATGCATGCCTAAATGTATATTTGAGTTCTCCTCAAGTGCCATTGTTTTATGGGTTTCTTCCATTTTTAAAATTTTTTATTTATTTATTTTTTAAAACTGTAATCATTTAACTTTTCATCAGGTCACAGTTTCTCAAAGGGAACTGGGGTGGGTCAATGCAGCATTTGGTGCTGTGGTTTGCAGAGTACTGCTGATTCTGATAAGACGTGCAGGAAACTGTCATCGTACATTAGTTGTTGTCCCCAAAGAATCAGTCGTGTTTGACATCAAATATATTCATCAGTCATAGAGATGAGAATATCTCTTAAATGTCCCCACAGTTGTTGGCTGATTACAAAGTACTCTCGCTGTTTCCAGAGGCCCTTAAGGTGCTGCACACTCAGTGTCAGTTGATGCCGATCAGTTCAGATGATTACAAACTGCTAGTTGCCACAAAAAGTGGAACACGGGGAAAAGCCAAATTCCTTTTGTTTATAGGGCGATGAAAGTATCCCCTAATGCCCACACTGTCCCATAGGCTTGCTCAAAGATTCATCAGTAGCAGCCAGTTCTTGTGTTGTTGTTATCCACCTGTCCTTCATTTGAGATAGATGAAATGTGATAGGAGAATATCTGATCAACCTGTAGGCTCATGGATAGTGGAGCCACAGCAAGGGAATACCTCTTTAGTTTAATACTTGTATTCATTTGATGTTAAGTAGGTAAACGTATTGATTTGTACTTATTGTGTCCTTCTATTAAATATATGATAAAGCTTAGTGGGAGTTAAAACCCTGGAGTAAAAATGTTTTCTTTTAACAAGATTCTCACTGTCTAAAATAATTGTACTAATAGAGATTTTCTTAGAAATTAACCACATAAAGTCCGTTTCTTCCCGATCAGTGTTCCCAATACTGGATGAGGAGCACTACATACTTGTTGTTTGAAATTGGCTCGACACTAAAATGGTCACAAATTAAGACAAAATCTTGCCACAGACACGGTCTTCATGATATTTATGTCAGCAGCTTGGTACAACAGCATCTGCACTGATGGTTAACTGTGACACTAATGTGCTCAAATTGTCCATTTAGTAGATTTCGTTGTACAAATTAAGTTAATTTGATTACAGTGCCCTTTAATTAGACACCCAGTTATTACTGACATTTGTCTTTTAATCAGCTTTGAATGCTTTTTAATGGTGTGAACACTGACGATAAGCTCAGTCTAGTGTAATGGTCCTCCTAGCACTGATCTTAACTTTTGATTTGGACTAAGATACTAATAGCATGTAGCAGGATCCAAGGCAGTTGCATATACAAAGATCAAGGAGTTTGACGTGCACACTGCACTCAGCTCTGTGAGGTGCAGGAGGGATCAAAGCTCAAAGAGCCAACTTGTAATTCACATCCTGAGATAAGCCCGTTTTTAATCAGAGAACCTACTTTGTTGTTTGTTTGGTTACATGCACAGGCAGTTCCAGTCCCGAGGTCAGAGCAGGAGCGCATAACCCGTTAAAAACTGCAGCTGAAATAAAGTTAAGAGAAACTGTTTGCTGCGGTGCAACAAAAAGCTAAAACAACTTTGTTGACCAAAGTCACAAAGAGTGCAAAGATAATATAATATCTTAGTCAGCACACAAGTCATGGTGATAGTCATGGAAGTGCTTAGTCATGCTTACATGTTATGTTAAAACTTGCTAAATCAACTTTGTGTTACAGTCCTGCTGCAGATTTTATTACTCGGTCTCAGTGCACCAACTTTTACAGATGCTTGGGCAAAATTTCCATTTTTATTTTCTTATAAGGTCATGAATTTTAATTCTAAATGAGCAAAATGAACATGAAAATTGTATCAATTCCAGAAAATTTGTTTTGGCCTGTAAGACAGCTAATATTTAATAGCAAGGCCAGCAATAAAAAAACTCAACAGTCAAGGACCAAACACTGATCCGATAGAGAGTTCCTGTTGAGTGTTATTGTGTATAGTTGCAGAGATGGAATAAAAAGCAAATTCATAATACATAACTCATGGGTTTCCTCCTGTCAAGGTTGTCATGAATTTAATGAAAACAGAGTCACACAGTTCAAGTGGACCTCTTTAAAAGCAGACCATGCTGTCTATAATAATATTCATTTATAAAATATGTCAGATGACTTCATGTAATTTCAGCCCAGTGTTTAGATTTGTGTACACACACGGGGAGGAAAATGTAATCACTTTTATATACATATTTATATTGGCTTAACACCAACAACACACTGCAGCCCCTTTAATGTCCATTTGAGGTAAGCTCCAACAGCGAGCCGTTCCCATAGAGTCCCATGTTTAAAAATGCCCAGCTTCAAAAAATGAATGTTAAAAACCTTTGCTTCCATATCTAGTTTTTGCTTCCTCTTTTTATATTGGAGGCATTGTAGGCTTGCAGTTACAATATATTTTCCATCATTACTGTATGTGCTCTTTGCTGCATGAGAAGTTCAGTTTCTCAGTAGCATCGTATGGGCATATACCACCAATATCACAAAGCACAACATTGCAGCAAACACAGTGGTGCACGTAAAATCAAGCAGTTTTGTCCAGTGTGTTTTTAATGAGTTATGCAAATGCCAAAAAAGACAAAAAACATTTAAAGATATTCCAATTCAAGTTGTCCCTCAGTTACATTTTTGTAATCGGAGAGCAAACAAATTATCCTGACATGGTAACGAAGGTTTTACTCTTCACTGCAGATGTTGACTGTTAGAAGAGAGTGATAGATCAGTGCTGTGTGGATTTAAAAGATCAGAGAAGTAAACGTACACTTGAAACTCGCAGCCATGGCCCCTGTTCTCAGTATCTACTTGTATATTGGAGTTGCACCGTATATGTAAAAGTGTGTTTTTCAGAAAACCTAAATGGCATGCTGAATAGGTACCATGCTATGTTCCCTGCACTTCACAGAGACCCCAGATGAGGTAAAGAGGGAAAATAAAATAGCAGACCCAATATATGAAAAAAACAAACAAATGGTGAGCAATTCTTTGGATGCATTAGTTCGCTCCACACTCCCTCTTCTCTTTCCACTGAATGCAGGATTTGATTTTGATTTTGGCCTTGGATGTCTGTGTTTGCCGTCTACACATAGAACCGAATGACACAGGAGACAAATTGAAGGCGGGTTAAGGGTGAAAGTGGTTTACTAATGGAAGCCAAATGGATTCATTTGTTCACCCGTCTACTTCCCACTCTCTCTTCCTACTGTAATTGGCTCTGCTGAAGCTGCTTTCAGTCTAAACTGAAATGAAAGAAGGCATTTAAAAACCCCTTCAAACTCTGCCGAGGATCTCAAGGTTCTTTCTGGTTTATTCAGTCCGTTTTTCCTATAAATGTTTACCTAATGATAAAAGATGTTGTACGAGCTTTAAATATTAAAATTTGCATCCGCGGCAGAGCTTTTAATCAAAGCATTGATCTTAAGGTACACATATTGTTTAACTTTGAAGTGAGTTTTCATGTTGCTGTATGTACGATATTATTAACAAAATCATTTTCTCAACTATAATTGAAGTAGCATGTAGAAAAACCTGAATATTGTTCTGTTCAAATTAGACAATCTAATGATGCTTTTGCTTTTATGGTACAACTTGTCATATTTGCTCGATCCAGCATGGAAGCTAAATTTAAATAGCCGTTTTTCTTCATTTTTATGACTAAGAATTTCATTTTAAAAAGTGTTCGACATGCTTTATTTTGCACTTTTGTGAAATTTAAATATAGTACACTTAGTAGTAAACTCTGGATGCTGGAAGTGGATTGACAGACCACCTAAGAGTATCTGACATGTTACAGTGAGGAACATAAGTATTTGAACACCCTGCGATTTTCCAAGGTCTCCCACTTAGAGATCATGGAGGGGTCTGAAATTCACCTTGTAGGTGCATTCCCACTGTGAGAGACAGCATTTAAAAAAACAATTCAGGAAATCACATTGTATGATTTTTAAATAATTTATTTGTATTGCACTGCTGCATATAAGTATTTGAACACCTGAAAAAAAATCTGTGTTAATTTTGGTACATAAGCCTTTATTTGCAGTTACAGAGGTCAAACGTTTCCTGTAGTTCTTGACCAGGTTTGCACAAACTGCAGGAGGGATTTTGGCCCGCTCCTCCACACAGATCTCCTCTAGATCTGTCAGGTTTCGGGGCTGTCGCTGAGCAACATGGAGTTTCAGCTCCCTCCAAAGATTTTCTATTGAATTTAAGTCTGGAGACTGGCTAGGCCACTCCAGAACCTTGATATGCTTCTTATAGAGCCACTCCGTGGTTATCCTGGCTGTGTGCTTCGGGTCATTGTCATGTTGGAAGACCCAGCCACGACCCATCTTCAGTGCTCTGACTAAGGGAAGGAGGTTGTTGCTCACAATCTCACAATACATGACCCCATTCATCCTCTCCTTAATACACTGCAGTTGTCCTGTCCCCTTCGCAGAAACGCACCCTCAAAGCATGATGTTTCCACCCCCATGCTTCACAGTAGGGATGGTATTCTTGGGATGCAACTCATCCTTCTTTTTCCTCCAAACACAGCGAGGGAAGTTGAGACCAAAAAGTTCTGGGCTGATTCCTCACCTTTCTCATCATCAGTGATACCCCACGAGGTGAGATCTTGCACGGAGCCCCAGTCTGGAGACTGACAGTCGTTTTTAGCCTCTTCCATTTTCTAACAATTGCTCCGTTGATCTATTTTCTCCAAGCTGCTTGGCAATTTCCCCGTAGCCCTTTCCAGCCTTGTGGAGGTCCACAATTTTATCTCTGGTGTCTTTTGACAGCTCTGTGGTCTTGCCCATTGTAGTAGTTGGAGTCTGACTGACTGTGGGGTGGACAGGTGTCTCTAAAGAGCTCAGACAGGTGCTACTAATTTAGATTAATAAGTGGAGTAGAGGTGGACTTTTTAAAGGCACAGTAACAGGTCTTTGAGAGCAAGAAGTCTTGCTGATTTCCAGGTGTTCAAATACTTATGTGCAGCAGTGCAATACAAATAAATTCTTTAAAAATCATACAATGTGATTTCCTGAATTGTTTTTTTTAAACCTGTCTCTCACAGTGGGAATGCACCTACAATGTGAATTTCAGACCCCTCCATGATTTCTAAGTGGGAGAACTTGTTAAATCTCAGGGTGTTCAAATACTTATGTTCCTCACTGTATATATATCCAAACATTGGAGCATAACATTTTTATGCAAATTGAAGATGGTTGAAGAAAACTGATGATTTGAGATGTAATGACCCTATATAGGGAATCGGCACATTTTAACAGTTTAACAATAACTGTCTTATTCACCTGCCATTTGTAAGTGCACAGTGAGATTTTACAAATGTTACACTAGAAACAATAATTCATCCAGCCCTTAGTAAAAGAAATCAATGACTTCTCTTCATGAAAAGGCTAAAAATCTTTTCCCACCCATGAAGGCACCAACATGCTGAAATTTCACTCACGTTAGTATTTTTATTACAAGAAAACTAGAAACTCACTGTGAAACCTGACTCTAGCAAACAGGTTTGACATCAGATATGTTGCATGTACACTGTGTGGTCACTCCTCCTACATGCATTGTTTCCATGCTAGTTTATGTACCTTGCTCATAATATGAGCTGTAAGACACATCATCAGACAGTTACCTGCTGCTGTGACTCTGACAGTTTGACTTTCTTTACTGAAGGATTCCCAGACATTACATTTTGCACATTTTTCACAATAATAGCTGGTTTAGCTACATCAGTACCTCATTTCATAATGCATTCCTATTGGTTGGTTAGTCGGCATAGGTTCTAGCAGCGTTACATTGCGAGATGTTGATCCAAAACTTCTGATACTGTCAGAATATGGAACTGGGCTGTTTTTGATCACAGTGGCCAGCTGTGAACCTCTTCTGTTGTGCAACATAAGACAAAGTTTTGAAGCCATGACCAAAGATATTGCCCTCATTTATTTGTTTATTTATTTATTTGGACTGGACAGTGTCCACGCAGCTTTAGAGAACCCATCATGACATCACGCTTTGAAGGAGAATTCCCCATATTCCAAATTTTAGCATTTCATTCCTACATTCTTGGCCATCATATTAAAACAATGAGAGCGGATGCAGCAGAACCAGACATGTCATTCTACATTCCCCACAAATAACAGTAAATCTATACCTACAGTATATAGACATGTCTATAAAAGGAATTATCGAGGTTAGCAGTTTGCTTCCTGGGATTAAACCTTCGCTGTGTCTGTCTTTGCAGTTTGATCATACAGGTAAGATATCATATCTGATTTTATTGTACCAGAGAGAAATAATTTGCTCTGAACATTTCTGTCAGAGACACTGCTCTGCCTTTCATTTGTTATTCAGAAAGATGAAATTAAAAAAATTAAATAATATGTAGGACCCTCAATCTATCAGTGTGGCGGTCACAGCTTCTCACAGCTGTGCTGTGGAGTGGAGGAGAAAAACTCATCTTAAGCATTCATCTGTTGAGATGAATGGATGCACCCAAAGTAAAAAGGTTAGATGTGAGAGGAAATATTAAACCTAATAGCATATTGTCCTGCGTTACGTAAATGTGTGGTTACCTGGCTCTGTGAACAAATAAGTTGCAGTGCAGCTAAAATTAATAACCAGACCACTGCTTCTCCTCTGCCTCCCACTTCTGCCAGAATATTGCTCACACATGGAGGGTGTAGAATGGTGCTGCAGTGGAAAGAACCCGTTTCAAGAGACACATAATCAGTAGTTGCTATAAAAAAATAAGAAAAATATGACAGATCCTTTTTGTTTTTCTTAAATGAGTCAGGAGGCACACAATGCATTTCCTATCTCTGCTGCCAGTTAAAAGGTTTTTTTCTTACCCAGTACTTGCAATTTACATAGCTTGAATAACCAGCATTGGAAATATGCAAATAGAAATGGGTAAAATCTAATGTGTGTTCGTGTGTGACTTGCGGAAAGTTGGTCCTGACACATGCTAAAATCTGTATAGACGTCACTGAGATTCATGACGAGGCGTTGTTTTTGCATGAATAGTCACTGTTACAGATGACGCCACGTAGGGGATCCCTAGGATCCAGTATATTGTAGTGGTACGGCAGGGAAAAATTACTTTCCTCAACATGACTCCCAAAATGGATTTGCATCATGTGTTCTGGTCGGGTTGTTTTCTTTGTAGACAGGCTGCGGTCGTCTCACCTTCCCTGAATTGTGATGAATTAGCAGGGTTTTTTTTAAGGATGCTTTCCAACCCCCCGAAGTATGAAAATGGAATTCAAAACCAAATCACATTCCCTGTGAATGATGTTAGTGTCGTCACGTCATGCTGACATGTCATCAAGCCCTCAGGTTGTGTGGCAGTTTTACCACAGTGGCGAAAACTGTTAGGACACGTGTAGCAGCCCTGGCAAATAGGAAATGAACTAGTGTAACATGTAACATCTCTGAGTGCAGATGTTAGCACTGTCAGCTTGGTAGCTTTGGTGCAAAAGCGCCATATCAGTCCCATGGTGAAAATGGTGAAGGCCACAGGGTCTGAACCAAAGTGATGAACCAGCAAAGTGACGCTGCCATCCCGCTTGGGCAAATTTATGTGTTAGCGCTGAGCGGCTGAAACTGAGACTTGGCAGTGCGATGACATGAACCAATAAGACACACCTGGACAAACTGGAACACTGTGTTATTTTTGACTATGAAGCTTCTACCTTCCTGACACACTTCAGGAATAGCATTACACGGCCCATTTACTCAACACCTCAGATGTGACTGCCTTTGGCTTCATTGTCTTGCTTCATACTGTGTCTTTTCATGGCACATATACAGACCCAGGTGGTCCATTTAGGAGGAAAACACTCTTGATTCCTGCTGTTACATAGATGGTGTTTGACGGTTATGGATTTAAGTGCCCTTTAGCTTGGATGGGCGGGCTAGGCATTTCTGTGCGCGTCCACATGCAGAACAAAACCCGAGCCGGATGTACTGAGGAGCTTTGCTATTTTCTATTTGCGGCAATCTGCCAATGATTAGATTTTCATTAGAGATGAAGAGGAAACGCAAAGTAAACAAATTGCACTAAATGTCTGGTTATGCACACAAAGCATTCAGTCTTTTTCTTGTCTTTCTTTTTGTTTGTTTGCATTTTTTGCCTTGGTCCGCCTACACACATCTGACTGGGATACAAGGAGACTGAAAGCATGAAGCATAATAAGGCTTTTCACTAAAAGGGTTGGGTTTTATAATGAAGACATTAATTTGAATTTGTAGGCACATGAACCACCAGGCCACCCACCCACGCAGAGATGACATTTCCTCTTTGAACTGACTGCTTGATTAAATTTTAGCGTTTGGTTTGCATCCGTGTTTTGATCGGTTGCAAACCTTCAACAGCCTCCGAAATGTTTAATAATCAAGCTCCCTTTATTAAGATTGTGAGAATGCTATTTTGTAAAGTTTTTGGACAGTTGCGCCATTGTCATTGTTTTTCCCCTGCACACCACAGCAACAGATTTGAAATTAAGCAGCCAAAAAGAGACTAGCAGAGGCTCAACAACAGTGCTTGATTAACCATTTAGAAGTGAAAGCCTTTTGGATAATTTCATGGCCAGGCGCTGCTAGTTTCCATGTTCTTTCATGAGGGTTGATTTTAAATGAATTTGCATTTGGTATCAGTTCATGGTGGCTCTAAATTTGTGGCTAAGGTCAATAAGCTGAACAAAACCAAACAGGGCTGGCTGCAGCTGTAGCTCAGGAGGTAGAACAGGGCATCTGCTAGGCCAGAGGTTATTCTGCATGCCAGAGTGTCCCTGGGGCAAGATACCGAACCCCAAGTTGCTCACCCATCCATCGGTGTGTGAATGTGTGTGAATGCTAGATAGAAAGCACTTCGACATAGATAGAGGTGGTTGTATGAATGGGTGTGGAGGGGTGAAATCAGTGAGTGAATCATCCTTAAAAGCAAACCAGGTGCATGCATAGTTCATTTCCTCTTATTGCATCTCACTGAGCTCAAAGCCTTTTTCCCCCCTTCTCTATCTTTCCAGCTCTGGTGAGACCCTGAACGTTGCAAGCTGGCCCAGGCCACATTGATGCTGGTAGGCACTGGCCTGTTACTCTCCCTGCCACCTGCTTCTCCACAGATCCCACTTCTTGAGCCATCATGGCTATGAGCAGTGACGCTGGCTGTGAGAGGCTCGACCCGAATTCTTCTACGCAGACCAGTGGTCTCACAGACATCATGGCCGCCATGACAACAAAAGACTCGGATCGCTCAGCCGCCAGCGGCGCGAGGAACGGTGGCTCCCAGCAGGATGTGGCTCAGGCCAAACGGCCTCTTCCAACACGGCCTCACCTGACTGGAAGGAAGCTGTCTTTGCAGGAGAGGACACACATCTCCCCTCGCAGGCCTACTGTGGAGTGTAAACGGGTGTCCATATCTGACTCCCAGGTGAGATTGTCAATTTTCTTAATATGTTATCACCTTTCAGCTTGTAAATATCTTAGCTTCACAAGCTAGGTGCTAACCACATGCTGGCCACACTTAATCTTTTTTTTCCACCATTTACAGCCTTCTGATTTGGAATTGTGGACATGGGTTTCTGAATTTGGGTGTGACAGGTGGCATCATGGCAGGGAGTGAGGTACAAACTGATAGACAGCAGCTCTGTCCTGCTCATGACGGCAGTTGTCAAAACTAGACACAACCAGCACATACTGTAGGTTGGTACCTCTGTTATTACAGGCGGTTTGTGTCAGTGCAACAGTGTTCCTGCTTTGTCCCTGAAATGTAGTCTGCTCTGGACTGTTCCAGATGTGTGCCGTGATTATATGTTAGAGTGTTGGGGCAGGAAAAAAAGAAGCAATTTTATCAGTTTGATTAGATGGACATGAAATGCTTTCTGGCCTGCATTGTGTTGTTGAATACACCAGAGGGGATGTCGGGTCAGCCTGGGAGCAGCTATTTATTTATTTATTTTTTTCATGATAATCATGTGACCTGCTTTTGCTTTTGTTTTTCCCGTATGTGCACTGTATGTCGAGCCTCGGCCTCATCTACCCCACTTTTACACTCTGTAGTTTCACATTTGTGTAGGCATGGTAAAGGCGTCCCCTTGTCATGCTGTGTTTTACAGAAACCTTCAGGTTGCAAACTACCTGCTTCATTGTCTTCTTCCCAGAGCTTCAGGGACATACGAGTGAAGAGGCAAACCCACAGTGATGCACACAGCATGTCAGCACAGAACGGCTGGTGCCTTCAAGTTGGATACATTTAGTGTGAATGGAGAAAAGCATAAAAGCTAACTATTAACAAACAATAGAAGCTAATTAATCTATTTAAAGTGCATGTTGTTACTATCAATGATAATGTGTGCGACATATTCACTTCTTAGAGACAGACACACAGTGTGTAATGACTGTTGGGCCTTAAAGAATTATGGCTTATTTAGATTTCTGTGGGGAATCTTTGTAGAGGCTGCAATGTAACCTACATAAGTCGTAGTAGTAGTAGTACTCGTTGGTGGAATTTATCCTTGTGCTGGTGCGCTGTGTGTTAATTATCATGTGGTCGTGTATTAATGTTTCATATGCCGTGCCAGCCAATAGAAACACATAAAATGTTTTTTCCCCACCAGGCTTCCTGCTCTTTGTTGTGGTCAGTTCTGTAACTGGAAACACACAAGAACTACTGAACAGGTACTGAGCAGGCCAATCACAGTAGCTGCAGACTGGGTCAGCGCAATGTGTGGCTACATTTCTAGGGAGGTGCAAGTCAGAACTAATGCTGAAGGTTACGTCGTTTGGTTTCAAAGGGATTTGCAGTTACATCCCAGGTTAGCATGTAAATTTCCTGCTGAAGCATAAATTGAGCATCGCATGTCAGGAAATGCCTGCCTCTGGATGGTTAACTTAGCTTAGAAGCAAAGCACATAGAAGAAGGCCACACAGAACAGCCTTCGCTATTTAGCATGGTGTATTTTATCAGTTTAAGTAAGTTAAGAAAGTCACGTGTCTCTAGTCAAGAAATGTAAAAATGTCAGTGTTGTTTTTACAGGTGCAGAATAACTAAACTATCTATAATCTGTTACATTTGGAGGTTAGGGACAGAAAGTTAGTGAAAGTGAACTAGCCAGCTTTGCGTGTGTGTGTGTGTGTGTGTGTGTGTGTGTGTGAGATATTAATATTTTTAACTCTAGCATGTTGTAATTTAAAAGAAAAAAGCTTAAACTTGAGTCACTGACAGCAGTAATGTTTTTGTTTCCCACAGTGTTGACTCTCATTATTTGTCACAGAAAATATAACATATCAGCCTGTTGTAATATCTAGGACTTTATAGTCTATTAAACCCACTGGTAGTGCCATGTGGTTCTGGTTGACTCTTGAGTCTCCACTTTCCTTCCTGCTTTTTCCAATTCGGATTGAACATAAAATATTTATGACAGCTGCCAGTACGGGAAACCCCTCTGAATTCATCACACTGCTGCCACAGACTCGCAGACCTGTCATTGTGTCCATTCCTATCTGCAAATGGAGTTGCAGCTCTCGCACTGAACCATGAAAAACGGCTTGTGCTGCTCGTATTTCAGCGTTCGCGCTGGATGTACAGAATGACACAGCAGGGTGGGAGAGAGGGTTGCTTGCACAAACATCAGCTATGACTGACATTTGTAAAAACCAGACAGGAATAGACACCAAATACCTTTTTTAGGGATTTCAGCTTATCAGAATGGAGAAAATGAAACAGGTTGTCTAAAACCTACATCCTGTTATTTTCATTTCAAAAAAAGATCTTTGTTGGTAAATTAGGAAGTCCCACATTAGGTCACATGATGAAACTTTGTCAAAGGTTTGTGTAATCTTCCTCCCGCTGTCTTTTCTCTGTTTTGTACATGTAGACTATACATATTTTTTTCCCCATGCACTGTGGGAACTCTTAATGGAATTATATTTTGTGGTTTAAAGTTTGGATTTAGAGGATCTGAAGAACATTATCAACAATAAAGACAATACAAGCATTATTATTAGACAGTATAATCGTACTTGAGATCCTATTTTGACTGAGTTTATATAGGCCTAGACATTCTTTTTTAGTTTATTTCATTTTAGGGCTAGAGAGGCAATTACACTGACCGCAGTAAAAAGAGGAAACTAATGCACCAACCCAGTCTGCTGGAAGAGTAATAAATGCTATAAGATGACTGGACAGCTGTATACAGACCCGGCAACAATGCATGCTAGCCTAAATGCCCACTACCCCACATAAAACTGAACGTTTCCCAGCTAACTACTCTAGGAGGACTGCTGTGTGCAAGATTAGTTAGTGTGGAAACTGTATGTGAGGACTCTCGGGATGACTGTGCAAAATAGATTTTCGCAGTCCTTCGCTGCTAAGTATCTGCTTGTATTTGTCTGCACAGATTGATACATTTTGCAGGCTTTTACACCAGAGTGGATTACCATAAAATTTGCTTTCTTGTTTGGTCTGACTAAATATATGTTAATGCAAGCAGTGGGGGGAATTTGAGGTGTTTGTGTGCGTGCATTTTTGTAAGAACATAAAAAAACCAACACAGAATAAACCCTCTTATTGTAAAGTGGTCTCACTTTACCTCATATGCAGTTCTGTCTGAGCAGATTGTAAAATTAAAGGCTAGAGAAATGATTTTTACACCTACAGGCTTCAAATACAGTTTGACAAGTTCTCCTTTTTGTTTTGTGATTACATACTTCCTCAGGCTGGAATGCAGACTTTTAATGCTTGGTCATTGATTTAGAGTGGCACAGTGACAGTGATGTATTTGTAATGCACTGATATTGATCAGCTGTTGAGCAATGAATGCAGACGTGTAGAGATCGGATACGACGAAGGACAGGCTGAGGTCTGAAGGGAAACAGATGACAGCTGGGGCAGCAGTGTGAATGTAGAGCAATAGTCTAACGTGACAGCAGGAGCCAAACCCCCCCCCACCCCTCTAAAGATTTAGCATGGGGCAGTGAAGCATTTTAGCTTGATATGTGCATGTGTGGCAGATGTATTTAAGGCTTTCTGCATGACCCTCTTTATCCATCAGCCCTGACAGAGTATTAACTGCAGTGCTGCATCCACTGAGCATGTGCCAGCAAGCTGTGAATCCAAAACAAGTCCTCTCAGACAATCCCTCCCACTGCTCTTTTCTTTGGAATCTCCTCCTGTTCCCTCTTATCCTTGACTGCCCTATTTTCTTTTTGTCTTTTTATCTCTCTTCAGCCAATCAAAGCACTCCTTTTCTGAGTTGTACTTACCTTCCCAAGCCTCAGTCTTCTATCTCTCTCTCTGTATCCCCCTTCATAATAATCCCTATCCACAGTGCTTCACACCATCACACTGGTAGTGCATTACCCTCCAATGCACAACCCTCACGTCTCCTGCCGTGCCAACACTAAAATCCAGTTCAAGCTCCATAACCAGCAATGTTATGTAACCCACTATATAATGTCATGTTTTCTAAAATACTTTGCCTGGCGGTGTCCTGTCCTACACCATGAGTTGGTGATGTACTTTCAGTCCTGGCAAACTACTACATCCGTGCTCATCCACCACCTCTCATTCTGTAAACACATTCCAGTATCGAGCCTTGGGCAACTGGGCTCGCTCATAAGCCGTCACCACCCCCAGCTGTAATGAAATAAAATAACTGCTTCCAATCTATTTTCTCCACAGCTACATCTCTTTTTCCCTTCCACATATACAGCAGTGATCACTTTTTGATTATTGACTTTACAGCCTTTGTGTACAGCCCCAACTCTCAGGCCCATCCCTCTGTCCCCACACCACCCGACTCTCACCT
>VUQG01012525.1:39280-59454 GCA_015106755.1 Etia nguti
TATTTTTTTTTTTTTTTTTTTTTTTTTTTTAAACACCACCTTTTTTTTTTAAAACCACCACAACTCAATTTTAGCTGGTGTGTAACAGCCCAGTAGTGCCATTACATTTTTTTCCCTCCATATTTGTACATTTTGGCTGTGTCGTCTTTTGCAGCTTTTTAGAAATAAAGAAAAACTTTTTGTTTTAATTTCAGGTCTGAAAAGTGAAGCCAGTGTGAAAGTGCTGTAAAATTGCCATTCTTTCTAATAGCCAACAGGGACGACTCTGTTTGCATAAAGAATATAGAAATGTATATAAGAAATAACCCTACTGCTTATGACATAAAGTCATTAAACCCCTTACTAATTTATTAGACTAGAGCCGTAAAGCTGGAGGAGGATGGAGCTTAAGGGTAGACCTACCTTGTGACCAAATGACTAAAGCCAACACTTCAAATAACTCACAAATGAATGGAGAAGTCACAGATGCTACCTTCTGCTTCTATTTACAGTCTATAGCTAGCATTGTTGTACTGAAGCGCCGCGGTATTTGTTGATAACAACTAACATTGACTTGCTAGCAGATGCACAGTGGCTATGCTTACATGTTAACTTTTAGCATGTAATATTTAAAATGTACATTATCTTAATTTAGCATGTTAGCATAGTAGGACTTTCCAAGCAAAAACAAAGATGCTATAAAGGAGAGACTGGGTGTTTAAGGTACCCTGATTACAACACATCCCAGAATTCCATTCAATTACTCCTGCTCCTAAAACCAGACATCTCCTTTATAGACACGTTGCTAAGGTGACGACCTAGAAGGACCTATAATGAGAGCTAAAATAAAATTAAGCTCAAACTAAAGTTATATCAGACTTATAGGCGGTACGTGGGTAAAACAGTTCAAAATTGAAACTAAGCTGATACCCTGATATCAACTCTGACAAAAGCCCATAACAAAATAAAAATGCGTTCATAAAAATCAAACTGGTTTCAGGTGTGCACGTAAATGCAACATAACAGCTTTGATATTTTCAGGTTGCACAGAAAGTCGCGATTAAAGAGAAACACTTTTGTGATTTGGATTTTGAGGAACTTGTTGTGTTAGGAACAGAGCAGAGGTAAACTGAAAAACTGCCAAATCCAGTTGTGTGAAGTGCACATTGTACCCAGCAAGGCTATCTGTCTCAAACAAAGGAAAACAGAGGAACACTTAAAGCGCCTGTTAGCAGCAGAGATGTTGAAGAGGGAAACGAATACTATGAGACTGATATTTATTTATTTGGTATATTTTCATTTTGGATCAAAACATCATTTTCTTTTTGCGTGCTTTATATGAGATTTAGCTGCAGGCCACACATCCATTCAAGTTTTCATTTACAAGCAAAAAGCTTAACTCACACTAGCATTGTAAAATGCACTGAATGGTAAAATTGTGCATATTGAAATAACAAAAATATCAATTGCACCTGCAGCGTATTAACCTGAAGCGGTGCATATTACAGCGTATTGCTGTGTGAATTGCAAGAAACTTCTGACTGTTAACTTCTGAGAACAAATAAATAAGTCAAGTGGCACCTTTAAGCTGTCCGGGCATCAGTCTATATATCATTACTGAATCTCTTTGAACATTTGGTTGGTTTTTCCGTGCAGAACACTGGCAGTAAACACACATCCTAGGGAAGCGTGTGTGTGTGGGAGGACCCATTCTGTGCTGCCAAAGAATAAAAATGTTGTCTTTCAATGGAAATGGTGCTGCCTTGAAAACATTCTGTCAGTATGGTGCTGCCGTCTGTTCGAAGTGATGCTTTAGGAATCTTAACAGATTCTCTGAGCAGTTCTGCTCATGAACTACTTTTGTTTTAGTGCAAAGCTGAACCAAAAATTCTAGGTACAGGTTTTATTATTTTAATGCTCAGGCTGGTCTGCCTATAAAGATGTGTTGTTCTGCTTTTGTATTGCAGGGCTCCTATGGTGTGGTAAAGCTTGCCTACAATGAAGATGATGACAAACATTATGTAAGTCCATGCAGTTATTTGGCATCTCATGAAACTTGTTGTCCTTTAAGCTTTCATCAAGCCTCTCACAGTCTATTGCCTAGACGGAGGACCGGTGCTATTGAGTTTTCTTATTTATTTTTTTGTCCTCCTTGTTGCCTAGTTGTGAATTTCATCCCTTAAATTGCATCAGTTGCTGTGGAAGAAACTTGGAAGTGAGAGTGGCGTGTGCTGCCATTTAAAGTGTATCTCAGGCCCTTTTATCTACCTTCAAAGCAGCTCTGCTATGTGTATCAGTTGCTCTGTGGCCAGTTCACAAGGGAGAGTCTGAATATAAGCTAGCACACAAACACAAGGTCGTTTTAGGCCATTCCATCAAGGTGATTTGTTCCTGTAAAAGCTTGGCAACTCCTGCCCCTCCAAATTTAAGCTGTTTATTACCTTAACATAACTAAGCTGCCCTGTACAGTAAGAAAAATGGAAGTATTTGGATGGGTTTAAGATGTACTTTTGAACTACAGCCAGCAGCTGCTCACTGCTAAACACAAGTCAGTATCAGAACAGGAGCTTGTCCTGATGCTAAATGGTAATGAACAGGATGTTTATCTAAGGACACAGACAAGCTCTATACAACAAGTAAAATATTAAAACAAGGCAGTGCTTAAATAAATGTGGCTCTTGAGACAGTAATGCAATGCAGTTTTAAACAACGTCCAATGTGGAGAGCTGCTCAGACATGCGGCGGTTTGCCATCCAGCCTTCTAAAAACTACATTTAGATGGTGTGATTGGAAACTGCTGCATGACCAAAACTATTATGACTGTGTGCACTGAACTTGTGAACTTGTTGTCTATCAAATGCTTGCTTTGAAGATGGGACCCGGTCTGCGATCACTCACTGTCAAATGCCATCTGCAGCAATAAAATGGCAATTAGATGGAATCGGTCTGCTGTTGGGTTGCAACTGAATGGGTTTAAGTTGGCAATTAAATGTGATAATACTGGAGTTAATTGTGACAAATTAATTGTATTGCTAACTGAAGTTCATATTAACTACTCTCATTCAGGGTCCAGCACGACCTTATGTATCTGAAACAGACTCCAATTGATTGCAACATGTTGGCAGTCTGTGTCTGTCTGTGCATTAGATTGAAAGTTATTTGCAAACCTTTCCCAGTCTGACTGCAGATGTTTAGAGACAGGTTGCCTCCCATTGGGCAACATGTAACCTGTAATCGCCTTGGAATCTAAAGGGTTGCTGCACTTACTCAGTTGTAAATGCAAATAATATGCAAAAGAAGATTTTTTTTTTTCTCCCCCTTCTCACAAGGAAGTCTCTTTACTCTGTGTGCACTCTAGTGTGACTGAGCTATAATATGTTATAAAGACAGTATGTGTGATTGTGTGGCGTTAATAGCAACAGTAACCTTATTAGAGAAATAATAATAAAATAAAAATAATACACTACCATCACTTTTTGGACATGGTTTACTGTCATCTTAATGCAACTCATTCTTATGTAATGGTTTAATGGTAACTGGAGAATCATTCCCAACTGTATAAATAAATGCACATTAATAAAATCATGAATCAAATCATGCAATTGATTTTAATTAATCAAATACTTGATTAATCAAATACTTGCTGGATGTCAGTGGATAGAATGATCTTTTTCCAGTTTTCTGATAATTTGCCTAAAACATTTAAATGTAAACCTGACTTTCAGTTAAAATGTAAAAAGGAAGACGTGTAGCGATAATGTAATGGTAGCAATAGTTTCTCAGCAGCAATGTTTGAGAATGACAGAATCCAGTTGCAGATGGAGCCATCCCTTTTTATCATCCCTTTAGATTCTTGAAAATAAAAAAACAAAATAAAAATTAATGAATAAATAACTTTCAAAACTTTTTTTCTTCTTCAGTCTTTCCCGTGTACCAGCGGTATTTCTACATACATATGAGAAAAGTCTCATTTTTGTTACTCCAATTCTTTTGCTTCGAACTGCGTGAAAGCTTTCTCGCATTTAACTCTGACTGTTGAGTGTTGACACTGATGGAGACGCTTCCTGCTGGGACACACTGTGGGCCGATGCAGACTGGCTCAAACGAGAGGCGCATCTGAAATAACAATGATGGGAATCAGAAGAGGAGGAGATGAGTAATGGTGACATGGAAGGGTGATTATATTTCCTGGCAGTCTGAATTGGCAGCACATTAAACTGATTGGATTTTTCATGGAGAACGTCTTTAGTCTGAGCCCACGTACAGCATGCACAAATGTCACACACTTCATATCTAGGAAAAATAATATCTAAACAAGACAGGGCTATAGCTGAGGAAAACAACGAACGGTGTTTATACTCATGAAGCACCAGTGGTCAGTTTTAAGTGAAGTAAATGCACTTTTTAAAAATGCATACACAAATACACATTATCTAATGTAATGTAAATTTATGGAGAAAACAAATTTTATTGGACATCAGCGCTGAGGATTTTAATTTCTCGTATATATTTTTTGCAGCATCCTCTGTCCTCTGTATAATTACTGTGCTCCCAACCTGACTGGCAGGAATCCAAATGTGATGATGCTATTTGTCAGCCCCGGGGGGCCAAAGTGAAGCAAATTCCTGCCGTGCTCACTCAACTCATATTAAGTAGCAGGAGAAGTGAATTTGAAGAGCTAATTATTAACAGATATTTGATTTCATTAAAGGGAGAGGAAGATTTTGTTTTTTGTTGTTGTTTTTTTCTCTAGAAGTCAACTGTGTGTTTCTGTGACACAGAAAGAAATATAAAATGCATAAAATGATGTCCTTGTAATATGATATTACTCCTGTATCTCGTACACCAAATCCATGTTTGTGGTAATTCCATGAAGTCCACAAACAGTGACATAATTGTTCCAGGTGTTGTTCCTTAACCTTTAACCTCATAACCATAACCATAATTTCAGCCCTACGCCCAAACCTGACCCTGACCGCTCCCTTTTTAGTATTTTTTTTTTTTTTTTCCCAGTTTTTTTCCATGTCGCAGAACTATGACATCACTTGCAATATTGAACATGGCCCAACATTCATTTTGATGATTAAGGAGCAACACCAACACGGGGATATCAGATACACCATATCACTGTCAACATCTACAATTTATAGAGACCTTCATGAATGGAAATCCAGAGTGTTCACAATAACGCGCACACCACTTGTTACACTCACTGAGGATGAAACTGAACGCAGAGCGACTAACAAACAAGCAGCAACTGAAGGTGAATACAAAGGATGCAATAACAGCAGTCCCTATATTTAACACTATGTTAGTTGTCCAGTTAACTTGAAGCCTTTATAATTGCTAAAGGGTTCATGCAGTCCTTTTATTAAACCCTTAAACTGAATTAAAGCTGAAAGTCTGCACTTCAATCACATACTTATTGTGTGATATAAAATCTACTGGCGTGGTGTACAGAGGGAAAACTACAGGAATTGTGTCTTTCTCTAACAAATAATGGATCCAAAAATATGATATGCCTGACATTATTGAACATTATTCCAAAAATGTCCTGTGCAAAAACAAACCTCTCAGCGGTATCAGTGAATATTACATGATGTATATTGCTAATTAAGTTTTTGTTTTATCAAATTCCAGCATGTTGCACAGGAAGTGAAGTTGGGAGCAGCAGCTTATTTTTTGCCCTGGAGCTCAATCCAGCCTTTTTAGTAAAGGTTACCTGATCTAACCTTTCTGCCCTGGGGTTTCTTATTTCATCTATTAGCAAAGTTGAGGTGCTGCACAGAAGGCATGTTTACTGAAAAACCTCATAGTCTACAGATAAGAGTGATGAAGGCTTCACAGCAGGCTCAGTGGTACAATAATGGGAACGATACGATGACTTAAGTCATTTGAACCTTCTTATCCAACTCCTACTACATCTATTTGCTGCTGACGCAGTTTTGGCTTCCTTTGATCAGCACTGCACATGAGTCACGTTGCCTCCTCAGTACACAGTCTATCTTCAGCATTACATTTTGATTGTGTGTTTTGTAGTCATCGTGTTCATTTCAAGTTTGGCAAAATAAACCTGCTAGCTAAATGGCAATGATATGTCTAGACTTATCTCTGCAATCACAATTTATTACTGAGAAGGAAGCTATGTACAAGAGCTCCGTCACCCCACTGTGGACAGTGTACGGTCAGATTTAAATGTAAATATCAGTGCTTCCATAAAGATATGAGCTCTGTAGCAAACCTTTACTTAACTTTTAACTGGCTGTGGTTGAGAGATGCTTAAATTTCCCACATTAATACCCTCCTACAAGTCCACACACACGTACGCACAGGCAGCACACCATGTAACTATGTACAACGGAGGATTTTCTTTTTTGCCAAACCTCGTTTCTGCACAGTCATAGCCATGGCGACCAGAGTTATAAAAGAAACCACCAGGCTGTTCATCAGTGTCACAGTTTGTGGTGTAGAAATAGTAGAAAATGTTCCCCCTACCGCAAATTACAAATCAGTGAATTCACATTGATATTGTGAGTGCCTGGTAGAGAAACATGCAGTGAATGTTATTACTTTCCTTTTCCTTTGCCTGACCGGTTCCTTGTAAGAAGAGGCCAGTATCACTTAGTTTTTCCCCACTGAGACTCACACATGCACACACTCAGCTGTACTTGAGAAGCCAGTTGTTTTTTTCCATGAAAAATTCAGTGGCCTCAGATCTTCTGAGATACCCTCTTCACTTGAAGGAGAATAAGACAGATAACAAATGCACCGCCACTAAAACGTTCATATTTCCTGCTTTGGTGTATGTTTTTAGTTGAATCGTTAAAGATCATAGGATTAAAAAAGGCCTGCGATACAGTCCATGAGTTAACGTTTTAGGGTTTATCTGCTTCCCTCTCTAATGTATTGCCTTTTTTGTTTGTCGCATACTTAATTATTTCAGTGTTTGTTATCAAAATGCGTGTTCTAAATAACTTCTTACTTTCTCAGGCCATGAAGGTGGTGTCCAAGAAGAAGTTAATGAAGCAGTGCGGGTTTCCTCGTGAGTTCAGTTTTTTTTTGTTTTTCTTCTATTGACCAGGAAAGTTAAAGAAAATGGATCAGCTAGATTCAAGAGAAAATAAAGTAAGCAAGTAAGAAATACCAAAAGCAACCCATAGGACAGCCTGAAAGATGTTTTCTGTATGACCACTTCATTAGGTACAAGATTGCACCCCTTTTGTTTTCAGAACTACTTTAATCCTTCACGGTATGCATTCAACATGAAAACATTCCTCTGAGATTTGGTCCATATTGACATGAAAGCCTCACACAGTTTGGAGATTTGTCAGCTGTATATGCATGATGTCAATCTCCTGTTCTACACATCTCAAAGTTGCTCTATTGGATATAAATCTGGTGACTGTGGAGGCCGTTTGAGTAAAGCGAAGTAACTGTTATGCTCAAGAAACTCAAATCATCAGTTTGAGATGATTTGAGCTTTGTGACCTGCTAGAAGCAGCCATCAGCAGCTGTGCACACTGTGCTCATGAAGGGATGGAGAGCAACAGGACTTGGGTAACACCATTACATCACCAGCAGCCTGAACAATTGATTAAAAAGGCAGGATGGATCCATGTTTTCATGTTAATGCCAGATTCTGACCCTACCGTCTAAATATCAAAGCAGAGGTCTGATCAGATCAGATAACGTTTTTACGATCTTGGTGAGTTGGGGCAAATCGTAACCCAGTGTTGTCTTGTGATCAACAAGTTTTCCATTCAGAGATGCTCTTCTCCATGCCTTGGTTACCATTCTCTGTAAACCCTGGAGATAATTGTCCAGGAAGATCCCAATAGTAGAAGTTTCTGTAACTCAGACCAACCCATCTGGCACCGACAACCATGCCACATTTTAAAGTCACTTAAATCCCCTTCCTTCTTCATTCTGATGCTCAGTTTGAGCTTCATCAGGGTCGTCTTGGTCTTATATGTATGCCTATATGCACTGAATTGCTGCTGATTCAAGATTTGCATTAACAAGCATTTATAAATAACGTCATATAATCAGAATGTAGATGTGTGGCTTTTAGGTGGTATAGACGAAAAACAAGATTCTCCTGAGTAAAATAAACTGTGATAGCCTGCAGAATTATGTGTATGGAATTATTTATTGTTGAAATAGGAATGGGTTTTAATGCAGCCAATAGACAAAAAGCAACAGATGCATTCATAGAGCTGGAACAGTGCTGCCAAAATTCACCAACATAATGTGCAGAGGGAGATTAGAGGGCTGACATGTAATTAGCATGCACCAACATGTTTTTTAGCACTGATTTATTTTAGTTGATTGTTTTTGTACTTTTCAAAAGGACACCAAACATGACTCATCCAACGATAGCATGAATTATTTAATGGCCTTGTGTATGTGTGCGGTTTGTGTTCTGGTCTGCAGGTCGCCCACCCCCAAGAGGACCAAAAGCAGCCCAGGGAGAGCAGCCCAAAATCTTAGGACCCTTGGAAAGAGTCTACCAAGAGATTGCCATACTTAAAAAACTGGACCATGTCAACATTGTCAAGCTGGTGGAGGTGAGGGTTTCTTTACTTTTCGGTAATTACTGAGCAGAAAAATAAATTGTTGGTGCACTTCAGAGGTGAACCCACGCATTAGTTCTAGTCGATTAACTGCTGTTTGACTCCAGGATGCATTAATGCTGGCAATTAGTCAAATGGTAGTATGTTCCAGCTTTATGAATGCAAGTGGCAATTGAAAAGTCATGCCAGCATCAGCTTGATTGGTCCACGTACAAGATAAGATCAAATTGGCTAAGAAATGCTTTATTTTTCCTAGATTTAGGATCTTAAAGCTGAATCCTAACTAAATGGGATTTAAAACTGTAAAACAAGGTACACTGTGCAGTGGAAGAACAAGCCAACAATAAGTAAATCAGTAATTTGCTAAAGGAAAAAAATGATAATATGCTGCTAGACGTTGGCATTTTAGCATCGTCATTGTAAGCATGTACGCATACTATCATTAGCACTTAGGTGAAAGCTATTTTGTGTATTTTGTGTTGGCTCTACTTTAATCTTATTACAAGAAGTGCCAGTACAAATTTTGTAGTCACACACCTCCGTAACTAGCTTTTGTTGACAGTGTTTGTAGCTGATTGAAAAACGAAGCAGCGGGGAAGCACGGTACTTTGTATTTCTGATAATAGCACATGGACTTCCACAGCAGGTTTAAAATCTATTGTGGTCAGGATTATCCTCTGCCACTCTATCCTCTGATAACCTTTCTCCCTGTGCGCCTTGACTCGTGCTTTGTATTTATGTCGTATCAGTTCGTGTCAGGCCTAAAAGGTGGATAAACCCTGTGCTTCCAGGAAGCGGGTGGGGAATATGAGATGGGTTTCCCCTTCGGCACATTTATCACAATTACAGTGTGTCGGGGATTATATTCCAGAAGAAAACAAAACATCTGTGCTGAAAAAACAGATTCTTGTTTTTCATCTGAGTGGGGGAAGTTTTAAGATGGATTAACGTTCACTTTCTGCAGAATCTTTGGTTTTGGAAAAATGATAGGGGATTCTGATGAAGTGACTCAGGCTGCATGCCACTCCCTTGTGATAACATCAGACAGTTTTTTTTTCAGCCCTGGCCAGATGGTGGGGGCACCGCAGTCACGGTTTGGAGTTAAGCTTGGGCAGTCTGGTTTGCTTGTCTGAAGTGTGTGTGTGTATGTGCCAGAAATAGTTTAAGTAAAAGTTGAGTAATTGTGCCCGCTCTAGCACACTCATCTCTTCCCTTCTTTGTCCGCCTTCACTCTCATTCTCATTATGGGCATACGTATTTGGGTAATCTGAAAACCTGCTCCCCCCCCCCCCCCACTCTTTCTCTCTCTCTCGCTCTCTTCATCCATTTAAATGGGCTGTGCTTGGGTCGGCATCACATTCATTAGCGCTATCCAACTGATTCCTGTGAGACTGCAGTCCAGTCCCTCTAATTATGAAAAGACTTTTTCTCTCGTTTTGAAACATTAAAGGCCACACTGAGTGCAACAGATTAAGAATGATGAAAACGATATGGTCATTTGTCACAGATGGCTGGAAAGAGACAGTCAAACCGAACCCATTGTGACGAAGTTGTTCAGTACCTATAAAAGTAGACGTTTTTATTAAAATACCCGGTTCAATTTATGTAATTTCCCCAAAAGTCAAGAAACCCTTTAGTCACTGCATTAATCAGCAACTTCAAATGAAATGACTAAGCTTTTCTGTTCTTTAATTAGGAACATAATGCGAAATACTGCATGTAATGGAAAAGGAACAGTGTTCGAGTGTACTCATAAGTTGGTGCCAGCAAACATTTACCTAGTCACTGACGTGAGTAAATGGCATTCCTGTTTCTGTGTCCTGCACTTGCTGTGACACTCGTGTGCCATGCGGACCCTTCACCTTTAGTTTTTGTTCAATTCAGTTCAGTTCAATTCAATTTAGAGCGAGTAAAATAAGTATTGAACACTTCACCAGTTATCTGCTGGCAGTTTCTTCCTATTAGAAGGGAGTTTTTCCTTCCCACTGTCACCAAGTGCTTGTTTAGGGGGGGATCATCTGATCGTTGAGGTTTTCTCAGTTATTATTGTAGAGTCTTTACCTTACAATATAAACCGACTTGGTGTGACTGTTGTTGTGATTTGGAGCTATATACAGCAGGTAAGTAAGTACTGAACACCTCACCAATATACTTCTAAAAGTGCTATTGACATGAAATTCTTACCGCATGTCGGTAACAACCTATCCAATCCACAGATGCAAAGAAATCAAACTGTAGATATCCATGAATTAAGTTATGTGTAATAATGAGAAAAGACACGGGGAAAAAGTATTGAACACGCTTACTGAAGTTTATTCAATACTTCATACAAAAGCCTTTGTTTGAAGCTGTCTGTATGGAGTACAAGTTACATGGATTACTCAGGTGTGATTTCGGTCCTTTCTTCCACACAAATGGTCTTCAAGTCCTGAAAGTTTCACGGGTCCCGTCTACGAATTCTGAGCTTTAATTCTTCCTATAGACTTACAGTTGGATTCAGGTCAGGTGATTGGCTGGGCCATTCTAGCAGCTTTATTTTCTTTCTCTGAAACCCACTGAGAGTTTCTTTGTTTGAGATCATTGTCTCACTGAAATGTCAAACCCTCATTTCATCTTCATGGGTTGCAGCAAATTTTTTTACCAGTGCCATAAGCTGAAAAAAAGCCCCTCACCGTGATGGTTCTGACCTCCAAACTTCACTGTTGGTATAATGTTTTGAGGTGATATGCAGTGTCTTTTAATCTCCAAACATGGTGAAGGTTTATGGCAGAGAGTTTGATTTGACTCTTTCCTTTTTTTTTTCCCTAGTATTTCACGACTTGTCTAAATGTTGCTCAGGAAACTTTGAACGTGCTTCAACATGCTTTTTCTTCAGCAATAGAGTCCTACGTGGTGAGCGTGCATAGAGGTCATGGGGGTTGAGTGCATTCATTTTTATTTTCTTTGAAGCAATTGAACCTACTGATTCCAGGTCTTTATGTAGCTCTCCACAAGTGGTCCTTGTCATCTGGACACCTGGAAATCATGCCAGGAGCACATATTCTTGGCTGATTTATGGTGAAATTATGTTCTTTGCACTTCTGGTTTATGGCCCCAACAGTGCTGACTGCAACCTTCAGCTGCTGTTCTGCAAAGTAAATTCTTCTGTAACAAATATCATCAGTGTGTTTTGCAACAATAAGGCTGCAAAGGTCTTGTAAGAACTCATTGGTTTTACCCATCATGAGATGTTTCTTGTGTGACACCTTGTTAATAACGCAGCTTTTTATACACCGTCAGTTGGGACTGAACCAGCTGATATTAATTTGCACTAAGTGGCAGGATTGCTCTGTAATTACTGATGGATTTCATCCGGTGTCATGGCTTTCCATTCCTTTTTGCACCTTTCTTGTTCAATAGTTTTTCCCCTGTGTCATTTCTCATTATTACACTCTTTGAACGTGTGGATTGGATAGGTTGTTACGGACATCTGGTGAGAATTTCATGTCAGTAACACTTTTAGAAATATATTTACTTTGAAAATTGGTGAGGTGTTCAATACTTATTTTACCCACTGTATATAGCTCAGGTGAAATAAGTCAAATCACAACGACAGTCGTCTGTTGCCTGGGGGGGTGGGCAGCTATCTACTGAGGGGAGAGAGACTGGACAAAAAAGTTAACTTGTGGATTTTGTGTTTAAACACATACTGCAGGTAAAATTGCTGTGGCTCTGCTTGTTTTCATTAACCTGGCCAAGTCTGGATTATTATTTGTAGTCTCCTCTTTAATTTAGAAAAAACTTTCTTAAATAGTGTTTTTGTGGCAATCTTCAGATTTGGGCATGATCTTCAGATCACAGATTTTGAGGTGGATACTGCACACTAAAGTGAAGTCTCGATTTAATGGGAGTTGGTTGCATCAGTATAGAAAGTGCTGCATGTGAGATATATTCATTGTAACACAGTGCCAAATAGCTGAGAGTTCAAAAGTTATTGGACAGATGCACATAAATCAGAGATTTGGGGTATTTTGTGAATTCCTTTCATTGCTTTGGCCATGTTGTTGTGATGGTTGTCCTTCTGAATGATGACATGTCAAGATAGGATGTATTTGGCTGAATGTAAGCATACAGAATGTTCCTGAATACCTTTGCGATCACCCTGCTGCTTCTATCAGCTGTGAAATCATCGAGAAATGGCAGCGTGCCAGGTTCATTGGCAGCCATACATACCTCAGCGATAACACAAACCCCACTACGTTTGACAAATGAGGTGGTGCTTTGACTCATGAGCCGCTCCTTTTATTCTTCACACTTTCCATTATTTATTTATTTATTTTTATAGAGGTTGACCTTTCATGATTCCACAGAACTTTATTCCACAACGCTGCTGGGTTTCTTTTTGGCCTGACCTTTCTGTTTTGAAGGTTCACCAGGGGAGTGCACTTTCTAGTGATTTCCCATCCTCATGCCTCTGAACCCAGTATTGCTACCACCATTGAGCACTCAGTATGTTGGCAATAGAAGTGTCAGTCAGCTATGTAAGAGGGCAGGCACTGTAAAAGCTGTGTAACAAGTATGTTAGCCAAGCTTTGTGGTGAAACGCACAGTTTAATATTGGAAAGAAAAGTGTCTGGACTTCTTTAAGTTTCTTGAAGACGTTTCACCTCTCATTCGAGAAGCTTCTTCAGTTTGACCTCAGTGAATCACATGATAGGGTGGGGCTAGGTTTCACAGTGGGTTCACCCGAAACCTTGACTGATTGTGTCAAGTGGAAGTATGCTAGATTAATGGAGTTTCATTCTGTCGTTTTCTGGTGGTCATGCTAAAAGTTTAATACAATATATTTCTTAATCATTTCTTAATCATCCTTCACCAAAATACCAAAGTATTGGTCTAAAACTCTAGGCATGATCTAAACTCAGCGTAACTTTCTTTGCAGCCATTAAGACATTTTCTTTGTCATGCAGTTTTTTTTCCCCCACTTATCAGCTCTTCTAGCTCATTTGACATTTTGAAGTTTGACTAGTTTTCAAAGGTACCCATTGTACCTGTGATTTCTTCTTTTCTTTCCTGCCCTGTACACAGTGCAACCTAAAAACACTTCTATATAACACTTCTATTATGACAATGTTCTAAATTGTCATAAGAATACTCAAATTAAAGCTTTTGCAATGATGGCGGCCTCTGCCTGCGTTAATGCGTTCGTCACTGTGTTGTTCGGTAGAAAGATGTACACACTGAACGGCAGCAGCTTTTCAATCAGCCTGTGTACCTGGTCAAGTGTCGACTGCAGAGATATAATTTTCGAACAAATCACGCTGAGCCACTGTTTTAAATTATAACTCTCATCAACCTCCTGACTGTCGAGAATTACAGGAAGCTTTTATAGTAGCAGACAGGGGGAAAAAATGAAGAAAAGCCTTTGAATTCTGCAGTGAGTCAGTCGTGAATGCATGCTGTCAGCTTTTTAAATGAATGTACTGAATCTTTTTAGGACATTTTTTTTAATGTTGCTAACCGTCAGTTTTACATAAGGAAAGTTTTTAACTGGAAATTTGCCATTTACAGTGATTGTGTTTTAATGCTGCAGGTGCTGGATGATCCATCGGAGGACAACCTTCACATGGGTATGCACGCCTTCACACGCTTTGTGTCCAAATACTTTTGCTCTGTTCTGTTCTATCTGTAAGCCTGTGGCATTTGATGCATATGGCACCAACAAGTGTACATGTAATTTATTCAGAGTTCGGATGGTCCTTTCCCTCCAGACCTCCTTAGGGCTCACGCATTATGCAGAAGCCCTCCATCAGCAGTGCCAGGTCACAGTCAGGATGTCTGTTAGTGTAAAACTTTGAATTCTGTTAATTCAGGGCTGTTGAGTAATGCAAAGCCTCAGTGGCAGCAGTGGTCAAAAAAAGGCCAAACGAATAAAAGGAATCAAATATTTGGTCTCACGTGTTCGTGTTTCCTTCTCTTTCCCTGTTTCTGACAGTGTTTGAGCTGATGCGTAAGGGGTGAGTAGAGAACCTGTCCTTTTGTCTGTAAATAATTTAAGGCTCACATCCGTCCCCCCACCTTCTCCTCCTCATTTCTCCACCCCTTCACCCCTGCCTCGATCACTGCTGCGCTCTTCTTTCATTACTCTGAGCCGTATGGGCATTTGTTCCATCTCAGGCTTCAAAGGGATTCGTAATTTTCTTAGGTTTTCACAGTTCTTGCCGGTGGCAGCCAGCCCTGTAAGCGTTTCACATCCTGATGCATGAGACGGTCCTTCCTACAGTGCTAAAAAATTGTGAGGATCTAATGATGCACAACCTTTTGTTATTATAATCAAATTGAATTTGGAGGGGGCAGCTGGTATCATCCACATGTATGCGTAAATAACTTAGCTTTATATTAAAAGGATAATATATGTTCTATTTGTTTGCTTTTTTTGAGGTAAAGAATGGATTTGCTCTCTTACTGCCTCTGAGAGGAAGAGTCAGCTGCTGTTAATGTAGCTATTACTCTTCAGATAAGAATACTTTCTGTACTGCCGTTTTTATACATAGGTGCTACTGAAAGTGCTGCCTCTTCTATCACTATTGCCACTGCTACCTGTCCTGCTGGTGCAACTGATTAAACCACATCTAATGCATAACACTGATATTAGTTCTGTGATTTAGTTCACTACTATTGCATTAATTAATGACCACAGTGCTATGACTGCAGCTACAACTAATACTGACTTTTGGTATTGGATGGATGGATTTGAGTAAAAAAGGAATTACACAAAAGCAGTTTCACACTATTTCAATATTTTAAGCAGCCACATATAATGTAAATATAAGTATTCCATGTTAAATGTTACAATTATTCATTTGTTAGTTACAGAAGTTACCTGGTCAAAATCTGACTGTTCTTTTCCTCTTTTCTGGGTTCATGCCATCGGTTTTGACAAGTTCCATAACGCCATTGGCTGAAATGCAGACCCAAACCATGATAGAGCCTCCACCATGTTTTACAGATAGCTGTTCAAAATTTTGCACCTCTCTCATTGATCATACCTCAGCCTCAACCCGTTTCCCTTTTTTAACAGTCGCTTTTTGACAGTCTGACTCCGACTGAGACCATTTCTGAATGGCCAGATGCATCTCTCAGGTCTTGTGTCAGATCTTTGCTGGATTTTTTCTTCTATTTCTTAAGGACATGACTTTCAGATACTGCTCATCTGCAGTAAATATTTTTCAAGGTTGCCACTTTTTGTCCTCTACACAGGGGCAGATATTCAAGGGGGCAAGGGGGGGCAACTGCCCCCTCGCTGTAGAGCCCTATCCCCTCAACTTTTATGTCCTTAAAATACTTTTTCCCTGTACAAGATTGCTAATGTTTTGCCAGTGACTACTGCAGGGTGTGAGCGAAGTTTTTCTACTTTAAATCTTGTAAAAAATCACCTTGTCTTTGTTTTCTTAGAAGATAATGATACAATAAATAGTTTTAAAGTGTGTTTGTGGATATTTTGTTTGCTCCATTTACATATAGGGGATTTTCACATTCTTCACTGAAGAGGTATGTGCCCACCCCCATGTAAAAATTTCTAGATCTGCCGCTACCTTCACAAATTCTAAGAACATGCTACACAGCATACCAATATATTCCTAGGTTTCAGTTAATAGCTCTTTGGGAATCAGCTTGTTGGTGCAAAATAACTATTTTATACCTGTCAGACTGTGTTATCTCTGGCATCTTTTGGAGATTGAACTAAAGAAATGGGAACGTTTTTACAACATGCTGCTAATAACAAAAGATTGAATTTAAATGTCGACTGAGTTGTCTGTTTTGTATAGATACAACACTGGTTCATAGTGTCTTTTTTATGCCTGGGTGACTGAGAGGTTAACAACTAAAAACGTTTCTCTGAAAATGATCAGGTAAAACGACTGGACTGAAAATCTGCCACAAAGACAGCATTTAAAGACCTCTGCAAAACCTGGAGAATTATTGTTTTTAAAAAACCCTAAAAATGAAGACTTTTGCACTGGACTCAGTCACATTAAACAGAACATAGGCTGAATCACTGCCCACTCTGGGTGAGCATAAGCAAGGCAGGTTGAAATTCACTTCAAAGAGCTTACTTTTTCACAGTGAGCAGAGTGTCTCTCTGGACACTATTATCTTTTCTACAACAGTCGATAACAACGCACCTTGTTTCAACCATGGTGTTACTGCTTTGCTACTCTGACATGAAGGTGCATTTAAAACATAAGCCTGAGCAAATGAACTGTAAGCAGAACGAACATGGCAACAGCGACTCTGTATAAAAGCGCACGCATAATGTTTTTGTTAATGTTCATAATTTTGTGCTGCAAACCGTAACCTCCTCATTAACAGCACTCTGCTTCTACAGTATTGATTAACAAGTGAAAACTACTGTGCAGACACTAACCTATTGTGCAGGTTTAGAGGCACACAAAGTTCTTTTTAAAAGCATCCAAAAAGAAAGCACATTTCACAGAAACCCAAATAGAAAAGTAAGTACAATGAAATTGCATTTCTAAATTTGTTTTCGTACACATATAATTTATTAATGAGCAAAAAAAATATATATACTATAATGTTTTTTTAAGGAACAAAGTAATTTAAAAGTATTTGTTGACGTCTGTGCCATTCATTAGAGACAAATAAGCAGAAAGATTTAACAGTGTCTGTATAAACATACAGATGGTAAGTTTAGTAAAGGCAAAAGATGTTTTTCTTTGATAACAGGTTTGTTTAGATAAAAACCTGGCCTTTCAGAGAATTCAGAGAATCTGTGATTATTCCACGGAAGAGTCAACTGCTGGTTCCTTTTAAATTGTTATTAAAAATATGGATGATGCTCTAAGATAAAGTTTAGGTTTAAATTGGTCCTGTTGGAAGATATCAACAAGCCCTTTTGTTCCTTATAAATATGCTATTTGAGACGGGATGGAATGAAACAAATGTAAACTTTTAAAGTGATAATAAATGTTTGTATATGTGACTGTGTTAATTTTTATTTATATATATATATATATATATATCTCAATCAGCGAGAAATCAATAAATATGTATATTATATAGAAGCATTGAGGGTCATAACATAACTTTTTCTGTTTCTTCGTGTTTGAGATTTTGGTAGCTGATATTTGTTAGTGAGATATCCACTGTTTATGTCCATGTGAAGGAGCTGCTTGTGCTTTCAAAAATATCCTCTACTGCTTACAGAAACACGCTCATATTTTGGTTGGTCAGTACTGACCCATTATGATATGTTGATATCTGTATATATGCTCTGTGTTAGCCATCAATATCAATACTTCATGGAATATGGAACGTAACGCAGAAAAATGCTGGAATTCTTGGGGAAATTTAGAAATGATTTTCTGGCTCCCGGCACTGTCTGCAGCACATATAGTAGAATAGCATCACAGTGTTGTTTAAATTACAGGTAGGGGTTTATTCATGTCCTAGTGTATAGTTTGCTCTCATCCAATCAGACACTTCCCAGTGTCTGCTGTGTGCTGTTGAGCATCAGTGATGTTTGATCAGAGTGCTTAAATCTGGATCCCATCTCAAAGTCACATTTAGAGTCAACACCACTGCTACCAATGAAACAACTGTTATACATAATCTGCAGATTTGTCTATCACACTGCCTGTGTTGTTTTTTGTTTTTTCCTTCTGCTCTGCTTGCTGTCTGGCTGCCTGCATGGATTTGCAGTCCAGTGATGGAAGTGCCCACAGACAATCCTTTTTCAGAAGAAAAAGCTCGCTTATACTTCAGAGACGTTATCCTGGGTATAGAATACTGTAAGTACCACACACACTCGCAAAGTGGCTAAACGCCCTGTTGTAGCAAGGAAAGGCCCTCTCTATTTTTGACCCTCTGCTTTTACGCTCCTAGTTGTGTCCTGTCTCTTCCATCACTATCGAGCTTCTATTAAATGATACAGTTTTCCTCATGCCCAGGCCTCATTTGTTGCAGATGATTAATTTCAGCAGGCTATGATCCTAATCATTTAGGACCAGTGCCGTGTCATTCTGAGCTTCGAGATCCATCTTGGTAATAATGTTACAGGGACAAAATTGAATGTAAAAGCACTCTAGTAAAGTACCTATACAGCCTAGTTGGTGGCTACAAGTAAAGCCCATTTATTCCCGCCCAGTGATAATAAAGCAGGTGGAAGACAGGTTTCTCTGATTAAAAAGCTGTTTACTTAGCATTAGGGTTTGTTGCCCACTTTAAGTAATGATGGATTTCAAAAATCCAAATTCTATCAATTACAAATCAGTTCAAACTATTTGGACTGATTATTTTCAATTTTTTTTAACCTTATAATTATAGCCTTACATTTCAAAGGAAAATCTGAAAAAATCTTTTCACATCACCATGTTCACCTGACAGTTATAATTACTAGTTAGTTTTCATGTTAGGATTCTCACATTTAATTACATATACGATTAATATTGAAACACTGTTTCAGTACCTAAAATACCCAAATGTAATGGTTGTTTTTTTAAGATGCAAATCTAGAGGTGTAACTTTGAAAACTAATGATACAATAATTATAAGAAGCCTATTTTCACTCATATGTAATACTTCTTCCTGTTCCCATTCTTGTTGTGTGCTCCAGAGTCCCAAACAGTGTCTGTTTTTCTGTTTACATTACATCATGTGTTACATAAAGCTCATGTACAGTAAAATAGATTTTCTTATATGTAACCATATCAGCCCATGTTATAAATTTGAGTTGTTCTTGATATCGTTACTGTGTATTTTAGTGTGTACTGTTGGCAACATTTAACATTTAAAGAAGTCAAATGGAGCAAAATTCATTAAAAAATGTTGAAAGACCATTGGGGTGTTCAGCTGCTGTGGTGAAATCGTAAACCAAAACAATATTTGTTAAAATGCAATATTTACAATTTGTGGTCATTTTTGTTTCTTTGTTTGTTTGTTTTTTGCTTTTTTTTTGCTTTACATTGTATCCGCCATGGCAGGTGTTTACACTGCCATCTAACACGTGAGAGGTCACTGGTTCGAGTCCAACACAAGACACAATTCCTCTTTGAGGTTGAGTCACATTTGAACCTTTATAATACAATGCATTGCTAAAGATTTAAATAATTCCCAACAATTTTGGGCTCTTCCCAAATTCAGTAACAACTTGGTGCTCACATTGAACCTCCCATTTGCTGAGAATATTTATTTTCCTCAATTTTGAACAATTTTGGTGGTGCCTAATAAGTATGTAGGATAAAGAAGATAAAATGTTCTGTTTTCTACAGCAGCTTTAAAATCAGAGCACAGTCTAGCCTTCTGCCCTCATAATAACACAGTCACTACAATGTTTTATCTGGTTTCATTTTTTTTTTCTTCCCCATGAAGATGACATTTCACGACCTCCCCTCTACCCTTAATGACATGTTCTGAAACCTCAGTATATATGAATAACGATGCGACCTGAGGACTTACAAGGTCCTCAGGTCGCATTCCAGGTTCTGGGTTTTTCCAAGGGTAGTTCTAGCAATCTGTTTAAAAGCCTTAAATATTCCAGAAACAAAAATAACGGTTACAAGTGTCCAAGGGGGAAAGGGTTAACTTAATCTCTTTTTTTTTTTTTTTTTTATTCCCGGTTCC
>VUQG01012529.1:13522-30739 GCA_015106755.1 Etia nguti
CAATAAAAATTATAAAATTTTTTTTTTTTTTTTTATTTTTATTATTATTATTATTATTGATATTTTTTTTTTTTTTTTTACAGCAAAACCACCTTTTTTCTAGATTGTAACTTAAATTTGGGATTTTCTTAATCAGATTCTGAATTATGGATTTCATGGAGAGCAAACATCATTTGATTCATTTGTGGGCCAAGGTCGATAACTCACCTCGTCCACACGAGTGTTTTCCGTTTATGTTTTCCTGGAGTTTTAGTTGTTCTTGGTTACGCACACATTTGGGATTAAAAAAAATGCAACCTATGCGTAAAAGCTTTTACGCGTGCAGATTTACGCGAGTCTGGGTGAAAAAACTGTCAAATGATGCAACCGGAGGTCGCGTTAAGGCTGCTGAAGCCTGACTGACTGTGTGAGGGTCTTTTTTGTTTTTCAGGTTGTGACATTTTCTCCTTCTGAGCAGTGAAATCTGAGGCGCTGGAGGCTGTGGCCTCTGGGTTTGTGTGCAGCCACCCCCTCCCCCATCCCCCAAAATTTCATGTTTGCACTGTTTTATCATCATATGTTTGTTTGGTTTAAACTGCTCACAGCTCAAACCACCTTACACTAGTTGTAAGCAGCTCCGGTTTTTTTCAGTTTTTTTTTCTTTTTTCCAAAGAAAAGTCAGGCTGTGAGAGCAGATTTGAGCGCTGTGTCACTGATGCGTTTTTGTGTTTTAAATGCGGCTTTTCTTGCTCACTTTGCTCAGTTCTGTTGTTTATTTAAGCCCCAGAGCAGAAACTTTCTGGATATTTTCCCCCTTACATTTTCAGATTTGACATCTTTCCTAAACAAGAGTCAGCTTTTGCAGACTAATTGTGGCCAATGGTGTTCTTTCCTTGGCGCTCTGCAGTGTTTTCTTCTGTCTGTGGCTTTTTCTGTGTTAACAGGTGATGCACTTTGATGGTGAGATGATTCTTCTCCTCTGCTTTTTTAATCATTCTGTCTCATCTGACTTCTTTTCTTTTTATTTACAAATTAAACCTCAAATTTGAGTTATTTATTATAGTTTGTTATTTTTCTGCGCTTTTTTTCTGGAGTAAAATTCCAATTCTTATCTACAGAACGTAAAGCTGACTGTATCTTTCTTTTTAGGAGCTGATGTGGCTCACATTTAAATGTTTGCGGTGCAAGTGTACCAAAAGGTATTTTTAGAATCAGAAAAAGCTGATTCTTTTTTCTTAAATTTGGAGATTTGTGCATTTTTTCTTGGTCAGGGGCCAAATGGTGATGGCGCGATTTTTTTCCCTACAATCTTTGATATTTCCACCGTTAGGAGACTTTCTTTCTCTCTCTCTCTTTTTCCCTTTGGCGCTACTGTGGTTTAGATTTTGAGTATTTCAGATGCTGGTGGCCGGTTTGCGCCTTCTTGGTGCTATTTTACAACTGAAACTTAAACAAGGTTGGAAATTTACATCTTAAATTTGGAACTATTTCATGTGGTGTGAATTTTATTTATTTATTTATTTTTGTGGTGTCATATCTGTACTATGCAACGATCGGTGCGTCTGAGATCCACATGTATGTGTTTCATGTATAGGTGGCAGCTCGCTTGGTTTGGTTTTTAAATATCTCCAAACAAACATATATATATTTTCGATTGCTGTTATTTCATTTTACATTTTGGATTCTGTTAATTCGGCTCTTCAGTAAACAGGTTCCCATATCGGTTTTCAGTATTTTTGCACTTCTGTGGAGAACAAACGTGAATTAAATTCAGCAGGGATGCACGTGCTGGTCGTGAATTCTCATATTTGGAGACTTTCTAGCTTCGTTACCTGATGCTCTGCGTTTGATTCTGTCTGGCTTATGTGGCACTTTATGATTTGTTCTTGGGGGGGGGGGGGTCTGTGTGTTTCCTTCAGGAAGTCTGATTCAAAGCTGAGCGTGTGCGTTTGTGTCCTGCTTTCTGCTGCCACGATCAGCTTCAGTGTCTTCTTCGAGGTGCTCTGATCGCTTTTTGTGCAGTTGTCGTGATTCCGAACTCAGCCTGAAATCAGAATTCTACTTTCAGCCCTTAAAAGGAAAAGTGAGATCTGGATGCAGAGATGGTGTTTGCGTCCTCCTCCTTAGCGCTTATGAGCAGCGCCTAAAGACTCTCGGTGTGTTCAGTTGTCGCTGTGATCGCGTGGATGTTTGTTGTTGCAGCTGGTGTGATTTTGATCCGCGGCATGCAGCTTTTCCTCCTCTCTCTCTCTCTCTCTCGCTCCTCTCGCTCTCTCTCTCTGTGATGGTGCACAATCACCACCTCACATTTTTTTCCTGCAGGTTTGTGGCGTAAAGTCGTAAACTGAGCCTCTCTGTCTGAGGCGCTGCAGGCCTTCCAGCTTCCTTTTTGTGGTTGCACATTTCAGCACAGGCTGCACAAACATATATATATATTTTCTTTCTCCACTTTCAGGAGTTTACATTTTCTAGAGTCCACTTTGGTTGGTGCCTCATGCTTTCTTGCAGGGTTGTTGCTAAATTCGAATAATGTTGCTCAATTGAAGCAAATAAATAAATAAATAAAAATAAATAAATAAATAAATCAATAAAAAAATATTAAAAAATAAAACAAGTGAAGCTGTTTCTATGTGAGGATCGTCCTTCCTCACCTGAGTGCGTCTCTGCTAGGCTTTGGATAAAAGCGATCACGTGGTTTGGCCTATAGTAAAGTATAGCAGGTCCATAGCTCCCCTCCATCCATCTTAAAGCTGCAATTTTCTGTCTCAGAAACAACAGGAAATGTTTCTTGGGTCTTGGTGTTGTTGCAGATTGTTGTTTCCCGTCTTCCTTGTTGTTTGGTGGAAATATAATTCATAATTAATGCAGATGTGAGCCTGTTCTGTTCATACAATAAGCCTGCAAGGCAAACACTGAGTTTCTCATAGAGCCTGTGTGAGAAATATGTGATATTTTACCTTTATCTTATTTAGTTAAAACAAACTTATAAATAAACCTTACAACAACAACAATAACAGGTACTACAATTATAACAAATAATAATAATGACAGAATAAGGATTATTGCCTTCATGTCTTTCTGCAGCCCGCAGGTCAAAGGTTAAACCTCCATCCTTTTTTTGTACCTTTCTTAATATGTGTTAAAATAGCAACAATCTTAAAATCTCTTTAATTCTTTCAGTGGAAATTCTCCCCCCCCAAAAAACAAAACAAAAAAACACAAAACAAACAAAACAGAGCTCATTATTATTATTACATTTTTTTGTTTTTGTAAACAAAATTCATGTCCCATTAAGAGTTTTTGGATTATCCATCGCCAGAAATATTTCAGTGCTGCACTTGCAGTAGCTGAAGCAGGAGGTTAAAGGTCAAACCTTCTGACCGCCTGCAGCTTCCACAGGAAGCAAGTGCGACCCACATGTAGCGAATGTGCAGTGTTTGTGTTGAACCTGCAATCAAAGGAGCAGAAAGTGGAACAAAAGAATGATGACGCAATGATGCTGATAGTTGTGTCGTTCTGCTTTTATTTCATATTTATTTATTTTTCCTGCGCATCGCCGCAGCGGCTGGTGGCTTCAGTCTGAGTGCAGATGGCTCAGGATCTTCTCCGCCTTTTTATCGCGCACAAATCCGTCGTTTAGAGTTGCTGAAAACCTTCAGCTGTTTGTGCTGTTTGCTGCTGCAGCTTTAGTGGCTCAGTGGATCAAGTGTGATCTTTCGCTCTGCAGCTTCAGGGTTTATTTTGCAGATCAATAGCCGGTGTTTTCCTGCTCTGTCAGAGGCCTTATGCACGCTTGTTTCTGCTGCCTGGTGAATGCATTTCATCCAGACAGGCTTCTGGGTTTCGTTTTATTTATTCACTTATTTTTTTTATGTCTTGAGGATGATTATGATTTAAGATATAGGAGACATTCATTCATTTATTTATTTATTCAGATCAGAAAAGACTCACTTTAAAGTGTTCAGCATGGGATTTTAAATGCACAATAACAAATTTTGAGGGATTTTTAGCCTTGACAAGAAGAGGAAAAGAAAATTAAATTAATGGAAATGTAAAAAAAAAAAAAAAAGTGATTATTGGACAATCAGTCAGTCTGGCCTCTAAAACCGCAAATCAGTCCTTTAATGGAGAAAGTTTGTTTCACAGCTCTTCTTCTAATCAGAAAAATCTGAATAATGTGAAGTTCTAGGCACATTTTGTCACACTACTCAACAGGTATAAAGCTTACATGTTTTTATGAGAAGAATAAAGCTTCTGAAAGAAAATTGCAGTAAAAAATAATTCCTGTCACACACACTACTCTGAATTTGGTTTAATTTGTGACAACGATTTACATTACTCTACATCTGGGCATCAATTCAGAGTTTTCCATCCCTGAAAAGGATGGAAGCCCTAAGAAAGCCCTAAATGTTTGAATTTGACTAAACAGATTGAACTACTTTACGAGAATTTCATTATCAGTGATAAAACTCCACAAAATCCAAACACTTCGAAGTGCAGGTTTTTAACACTCTAATTCCTTTGACTCTGAACTGGAACATGGTTAAGGCACAAGGTTAGGAATAAAATTCAGAGTATCTTTGTAGTTTGGCATCAAACAGAAGCTTGACAAAAAATAAAAAACATCAGGCTTTAAAAGCCCAAATTTCTTGCATAATCTGATATCGCTGTATTGGTGTTATTCCTGCATCATCATAATAATGCTGATAACCATTGCGGCTGGCCAGTGATGTTGTATAAGCATTCAGTTTGCATTAGCCAAGAAGCTAGCTAATGTTTTAAAAAAAGATCATTAGCAAACATTTGGTTGTCAAACCTAACTCGACAATATATTTATTTTATTGTATAAAATAATAAAGAAAACAGTTTATATAAATAAATGCATTTTTTCCACACATTGCAAAGCTATGATGTCACAACAGTATGATTGGTCAGTTGCAATGTTGATCCTTGACCAACGTTTCATTATTATTTTATGATGGTGCAGAACAACACCAGCATGGGAATATTAGACACACCAGATTTCTTACGGAAATTTTAGCCTTGAACAATGTTGTAAACCACACTAACAGACTTTAGTAGCAGTAAAAGGTCTAATTCAGACAAGTGATGGTCTGGCACCAAATTAGCGAATAGATAACAGAATCACTGTGACAAATACAATCTAAAAACACAATAATTCTGATCTCCAAGATTATCTCTGAAATAAAAAAAAATCACCCACATGATTGTTTTGAGATTTTTATTTTCCCACTGATCTCTCTAAAGGCTGATTTATGGAAATCTTAAGAGCCTAGATTGTAAAAAGTCAGATTGCTACTCTGTGAAAGAAATAACTTGAGTTATCACAGATCAGGTCTTTTAAAACCCACACCACAGGTCTGCTCAAACAACTAAATACTAATGAGTTCTCTGTAAAATGTGGGTCATTAAATCTCAAATCAAGGTTTCAAATATTCTGCTCCATGTTAATTATACAGAAACATATCACATATCTGATGTCAGGAAATAGTTTAAGTCCAAACATCAGTCTGTAAAACTCAAATCACTTCAAAACTGTCCCCAAAAGCTTGTATGTTAGGCACAAAGTTAGATACTCTAAAGTAACTGGGTGTTCTTGGTGAGTACAGAATAAAAGTTTTTTGTGCTCTAAAATCCATTTCATGAGCTCTTTTGTACCAAGTTATGAAATTTCTGAAAAATACAATAAAATAAATCCAATGGGAGGGGAAAGATTTAGAGAGTGGGTGTGTATGTGACCAGCACCCTGGAACTTTTGGAAGCAGATTAGAACACTTAAAACCAAGTGCACCGTACTACCTTAAAGAAACCAGTGTGAGTCTCTTTAACTCAAATCAAGGTTTAAGGTTTGAGTTTTTTTGTCCCATAACCCTTGAAAGCTTGAGTCACAGCTTCTTCAAAGCCAGAAATCTTTGAACATTTAACTGCATGTCATCGGTGAGTGCTGTTCAATAATATGTTTGGGATGCAGTAGCAGGCTTTTTAGTGTAAAATAACACTGCAAACGATTGAAAAACAAAATTGTCCAAATAAATATGTCAGTGGAGATTTTTAATGTCCCATAATGCTCTAAATCATTAAAAAAATATCTTGTAAACTTGGTGGAAAATGTTAAAAAGAACAGCAGGTTATTGGTAAATACAGGCCTCAGAATATCAGCATGGCCTTCAAAACATCACAAACAGGAAAACCTAAAAGACATCTGAATGTTGCACTGCCTTGAAAAAATAGATATCTGATCAAACGATCTAAAAAAATAATTTAAAAAAAAGTGAAAGTTTGTGGAGCAGCAGCAGCAGCAGACGCTTGGTGTCTCGGTGTGTCGTGGTCTGATCCGAGCGCTGCTGTTCTCTGCAGGCTGTTTGGTGTTTGAGCCTCGGCTGCTCTCAGATCAGCCCACCATAACAACAAAGGCAGACTTTCAGCGGCAATTTGTTCGTTTCCTAAAAGAGGGCTGCGAGTTAAACGAGTCCCACTGTAACGCAAGAACTAACCCGTCCCTCCCTCACCCCTCCTCACCCCCCAACAATGGAGCTGCCAGGGAACCCAATATCTGTCAGGCTGATGCTATCTGTCCCATGTTAAATGGGGTGACCAGCAGTCAAAAGACAAAAGAAGCAACAGAAGGACACAGGGGAGGAGGGGGAGGAAGTGGAGATAAACTTTCCCCCTTTCTTCCATTCCATTCCGTTCCCTTCCTTTCTTTTCCTTTCCTCTCTATCTTCTACTACCCCCCCCATTTTCCTTCTTTCCTTCCTTGATTTTATTACTCATTTCCTTCTTACACCGTTCGGCCTTCCTTTCGAGGTTACCCTCTTTCCCCTTTTATCTCTCCTTCCACCCCCCTCTTTATTTTCTTCATTCCTCCCCGTCTTTCCCCCTTCTTTCCTACATTTCCTCTTTCCTCTTTTTATCTCTTCCCTTATTTCCACCTTTTCCCTCGACTTCCTTCCTTCCCTTTCCTCCCTACTTTGCTATTTTCCTTCGTCTTTTTTGTCTTCTTCTCCAATCGTTCCTTCCTTCCTTCTTTAGATAAGGCTTAATCTTTTTTTTTTGTTTTTTTTGTTTTATTTTATTTTTTTAAAATCTGTGTCTCTAAAAGAATACATAAGAAATAAAAATTACACAAACGAAACGAAACCGAAAACACTGACGCAACATTTTGGCATCACATAAGAAAACAGTAAAGACACAGGGGGACACGTTTGACTGCAGTTTGTAAAGATACCATAGGTTACCGCCAAATATTGTTGACAAATAGAACATTGAAATAATAAAGTAAAACGGATAAAATAAAATAAAAAGGATTGTATGCCAGTAGACTGTATATGACAGCAGTTTTCACTCGTGTTCAGTAGAAAGCTTTTGTGAAAATGCACAGATGTTTTATCCACATTTTTGTATCCGCCCAAAAAAGTTCACATTAGGTCAAACCAGTTTCTGTGACTGCTAGAAATCCACCGACACTCACCACCTGTTAGATGTAAGCAAACAATGTTAGGTTTATTCTTCTCTATTTATCCTGAAATAGAGCCTAAAGACGAGGAGCTTAATTTTAGAAATACTCTACTGGTGTGTGATCCTCCTCTCTATGGATCTGACTGGTTCAGACTGCAGGGATTGGCTCTTGGAGTGCGCACAGGATTAAATTCTCAGGGCGAAAAGGTCAGCTGACTGTGCCCCAGGGTCAGCACCAGAGCATATGAACTGGATGGCCAGCCACCTTTGACAGGAGGCATTTGGCTCACGTCACTTTGCCATTTACAATAAAATAAAATAAAATAAAATAAATGCGCTTTCGCTCACACACGCTGTGATCAGAGGTTACAAACCAAAATGCACAGCAATACCCGTTAATTTACATTTTACCAATACTACGGGAGTCATCGGGTCACCTTCACAGGCTATGCAAGAAACTGAAAGATACACAACTACTTTAAACCACAACCATGAACATAATTGCATAATGCATATACATAATTCTAATTTTTCACGCGTAATAGGCTCACAAAGAAATGTAGTCACAGTTAGAGACGTGCAGAATCACGTGTCTTATATTGCGCAGGCAGGAAACAAACAGGAGAGACGTTTTCTATGGGCGCATGCGGAAGGAGATCAATGAACTCAGCACACACCAGGACAGTTGCCTGTTAGTGCAGTCAACACATTTCCATTTGTTTTGCCATTTTCGATAGGATCATGCTTCAGAACTGCACTAGCTGATGAATGACCTCTTTTTAGACTCATAGTGACATGAGGGCTGCTTCCCAAAGTCTGAGCGATTACTGCAGAGGCTCGAGTGTGAACTGGACCATGCACTGGAATCGGAGATCTGGGCGTTTTTTTGTAAATTATTATTATTTAATTACCAAACTACATGAATTGATGTATGCTGTAGTTGAAATATACCAGTAGGATTCAGCTGAGGGGGCACAGTGACTTTTCTGGACTGGCCTGGACCCCCGAGGCCCGCTCATGACGCCCACGCTGCTGTGCCCACTCAGCATCTCTGTATGTCAGGGGAGAAGCCGCACCGGGCTCCTTCCTGGAGCAGCTTTGTTCTTACCATTAGCGTCCCAGAGTCAAGTGTGATGTCTCCTTTTGGCTCACCAACAAACCAAAAGCCGGATATAGTGCCTTTACCCTGATATAGAACTGAGATAAATAGTGGACCCAACTGGAGAAGTGTTAGAACTGACTTTGTGTAGGCAAATCCACGAAGGAAATCATTGGCCAACACTTTTGACAATCTAATAATAAAGAAAAACAAGAAGCCTTTCTCATATCCTCTGTGGAATACGTGAAGACACCGAGACATTTTTAAGTTGCATTAACTTAATAAAACAGATCGTAGTAAGAAAAAAAGTTGATTACTCGATAGTCCTGCACACACCCCCTCCCCTTTTTATTTTACAGTGTATAACCCCGCGGTCACACAACAGCTGTTGTGTGATATTCGTTGTGGTTGTTTGAATATAAAGAACTACATTTTAAACAGCTAAGAGGTACCACGCAGCTGTTAATCAAGACGCTTAATGGAGATGATAAATTATATTTCTGTATTTTATAACTGTGGACAGAAACTAGAGCCGAAGCCAGTCAAGAAAAAAGTCAATCCAAAGTAAATATAGAGAAAGAGGAATTTTCAATTTTTTTGGAGTCTACGTTATACTATTATTCCTATGTTCCAAATATTCCAAACATGGCACCAAGAGCACAGTGTGTATTAAAACCTGGTCTGCTGACCACTCAGTGAATTTCTAACTGTAAATAAATGCAACAACAAAGCTTTTTTTTTGTTTGTTTGCTTGTTTTGTTGACATTATTGCTTTCATTAAAACACACCCAATATTCCAGGTTGATTTCTGCAGTTTCCAATTTTTTGTTGAAAAATATAAAAACCACAGCACAAATAATCATTAGAATTTTCAGTAACACCTATTTAGTTTAATCCAGTAACATTTTACAACATTTTACAGCGCACATGCGTTCTTAATATTGGTTTGCTAATTGGCATTTTTTATCAAATATATGCCATATGAACAGAAACAGAAACAATAATTAATACAAAAGATGTTCCAAATAAATAACAGGTTAATGAGTGTGCGTGTTTCAGAAGGTGACGCGATGGTCTCTCACTCGCTCTCTCTCTCGGTGTGTGTGTGTGTGTTAAAAAAATGAAGCGTCTTCTTCTTCTTTTTTTTAATTTGTAAAGCTGTTTACACACATTGCTTTCTTGTTTTCTTCTATCTCTCATTTATATTCAAATATATACTCTGCTTTGGTGACTCGACCACCACGTGACCATATGTTCATCAGTGGCACCTGTACGCAGAGAGGAGGCGTGTGACGTGAGCTTCAGATACATTCACAGCATTTTTTTTCAAATCCTCAGAGCGATTTTTATACGCACCACCGCATCTCCGTGAATCAGTCCACTGTGTGTGTTTGCAGTCATGTTTACTGAGGAGGTGATGAAGCGATTAGACAAATAAAAAATAAAATATTTTCTTTGCATGGAGCCAACTAGCTCACAATAAAACTTGCCATAGCGCTGAAGCCCGACACTTCTTGTACTTTTCACTCATTCGCTGATGTATTTTTTAAAACATCTTTTAAGATTCTCTGTCTCACACTTAGTCAACAGCCTTCTGTCTTCCAATAAAGGTTCCCGCAATCTTCATAACTCATAGCTAGAGGACTAGCTCATTTGTCATTTTCTCGTATGTTTTTCTCATTTCATAATTTATGAGTTATTACTCAGATGTACCCTACTTACGACTTAAGGGGAGCAAACATTTTCGGTCAATATTTACATTAACAAATAAAGACAAGAAACAACAAAAAAACCTACATATAAAACATAAAAGTCACGTGAATGCCGGGCGTAAAATATCTGACCCTTAAAAGTTCCCTGAGGAGGACCACCAGACGATGAGTACGCATTTTTTCGTATAAATTTTAAATAGTATTTTTACATTTAGTTTTACTACTTCATTGCTACCTTTCTATTGTTAAACTAGATGAGTTAATTTTCTACAGTTATTCTATTCAATCCTTTTAAGTAACCATCGTAAAATATTAGACAAAAGCAAACAAAGAAAAGCAAATAAAACGAAAAACAAAAAACAAACAAACAAACAAACAAAAAATAAACAAATCAGGGGCTGTGAGCAGCACTTGGCGACAGCGGGAGGGAAGAACTCCCTTTTAATGCAGCAGAACCCTCGGGGGAGGGGACAGGAATCTGCTGTGGGAGTGAGAGGAAAGAGAAGAGAAAAAAAGCCAGCACAGAGATGCAAGAACAAACAAAAACTATGGGACAGAGATGACAAATATTTATGGCATGTAGCAGTAAAACGCACTGGGGAGTGAAAAGAGGGAAGAGAAGAAATGCTCAGTCCATCACAGGAAGTCCCCCAGCAGCGTAAACCTATGGCAGTACGGCAGTAAGTAAGCAAGGCTTTAGTTGTGCAGTGGACGGAGAAGCTACGCAAAACAAACATTACACCTATACAATCAACTTGTCATCTCCTTACTTTGAAATGGTTATTTTAAAGGCTGGAACCAGGTCTGAGACCACTGACAATCAGGTGCATCAAGATGGTGATAAAACGCAGATACAACAGGTATAAGACTGAATCAGTCTGCTGTCAATTTTCAATTAAACTGGGTCAAGCCGGCACTTACATGGAGTTGGTTTGCGGTAATATCACAATCAACTGTGCAATCGTGATCTCAAATATATTGCAGTCCTTTGTAAATCTGTTGTGTCTAGTTTTATAAATTCATGGTAATTTTTTAGCCCTGTACACAGGGGTGGACTCGTTACCTGCAGATTGTGCAGAATCCACATCAGTCATGACTCAGCCACAGAGTGGGCCACAGGGCAAATTTATAATCTCTATAGTTATAACGTAAAACAAACCGAGAAGGCTAGTTTATTTCAGTAATGACCAGTAATTCCATTCTGCGAAGAGAATTGCAAATTTGAGGCTCAATGTGGGATCGAGTAATACAGTGTACAAGCAGGTTTTACGTGTTTTCTCTCTGAAAACAGTGTGATAGTTCAGACAAATGAGAAGGAGGAAGAAGAATCAATGTTTATAATAGCGCTCTTCTCTTAGATCAGGGGTCTCAAATTTAAATGACTGTTGGCACTGTCATCTCATTGGAGGGGCACTTTAGTGTTCAAGTAGTAAAAACAAACAAACAAACAAACAAGCAAACAAGAAAACAAGAAAACACCCACAAATATTTCCGAAAATGTAGTGTTTTGTTTGTTTTTTAAAATTTCAAATATTTTATAACAAGACAAAAAACTGCAAACGTGAACGCATTTTTTTTTCTTCCTCACTCTTAACTGAAGCCTTTCACTGAACTATCAAATAAACAAATTGGTCCTCTCTTTCTGGCCAGACACGTGGCAGCACTTCTGCTAAAATTTTGTTTGTATTTAACAAAATAAAAATGCAGACATAAGTGTACACATTAGTTTTTGACTCTCTCACTGAACTAACACAGCCAATCCCTCAGGATGTTTGTACTCTCTGCTGATATTGCCTTGATATTAAATCACTTTTTGCTTTTTAAAGAACTTATTTTAACATTGCACTCAACAACAAACAAATCCTCCCTAACAAAAAAGTAACTTCAAGGGCCAAATTGCATTATATCTCTTCACGTCAATATACAACTGCAAAGTAGGGGTGACGTTGGGCCGCAAGTGTCCCCCGGCCGCGAGTTTGAGACCCCTGTCCTAGATGTATTGAGACTGCAGACTCAAGTAGAACAGAGACTTAGTACAGGATTTATAGAGTTTTGCTTTATTACAAAGGTTCCTCCATATAAACCCCAAATTTGTGTATATGTATGATGTGTAAGTGAACACAAACCATTATTTACTGTCAGATCCTGAGCCTTCCCTGTTTTAATGAAGATACACATCTCTGTGTTTTTTAGTGGTGTGTGAAACTGAATTGGAGTTATTCAACAGAGATGCTGTCACACAGCCTGCAGTTAGAAAGATTTCCTATGAGGGTGTCTCTGAAGAAATGTTACGGGCAGTTTGTTGGCTTTGCAACTGATGGTGCAGTGCTGTGCTGGGCCAATAAAGAGAAGCAGCCACACTCCTGAGTGAAAAGATCAATAATAACCTGATCATCGTTCACTGCGCCATTTTTAGTTAGAACTTGCCGTTCATGGTGCTATAAAACAAGAATTTTGGCATTCTTTTCATATTAAATATTGAACTTAACTTGAACAGCTGGTCAAATATTTGGAAGTTGACAAGGGATTTAATTCTGGCATGTTAAGATGTTTGTATTGCTGCATTTGATTGCAAGTGTCTGAAGAGAAAAGACTGAGACCGGGAATATTGCGAATATTAATTTAACTAAGGTAATTCTAACACATTGGAACACTCTGATATTAAGCTAACACACTAACAGTCTCATTAATAGCTACACTTTGACTGACATAGGTAACAGTGCCTTTTGAGGGAAGTAAAAGAAACAAAGAAACATGAAGGTTGCTCTGTGTGTGCGCTGCTGAGAATAGGCAGTTAGAGATGTTTAAATTGTTGTAGTGATCTCAGAGTAGAAAAGTGGCTTAAAACCCAACACACTGGAATACTGTTAAAAGAAAAACACTCCCTCCCTTCCAAGCTTTGTTGAGTTTAGCTCTGTTTCAATAAAATCCAAGGATTTTTCCTGAGCAGGAATGAGTGCAGCTCAGCTCTAAACACTATGAGTGAGACCTGAGTAAAGAGGGATAGGACTGAACGAAAGTTTTGGCACTTAACTCATAGGTTTGAACCATCTAACCCTGCCAATTAAGCACTCATTCTGACAACATCTCCCCTTCTTCTTCTGAATAAATGAAGACTCCTAGAGGCTGCTATTAACCACATATTAGGCACAAAACAACAACAGGCTTTTTGATGTTAAATTCCCTGCCCAAAAGCTTAAAAACTCATGTTTCAATATATGATGGAGAATAGGAGTTGGCTCTTCTACTCCATCCAGAGGGATGGCTCAGGGACACTTGTACAAGTTGCAACTACAAGAGGTCATTGAATTGGAGCATGGTACTGTCATAGGAAGTAAGTAAGTCAGTTTGTGAAATTTCGTTGGTCATATATTCCACATGTACTCCAAAATACTGTAGGAGGTATTATTGCAAAGTGGAAGTGCTTAGGAATCATAGCAACTGAGTCAAGTGTTAAGGTAGTGAAGTGTTAGGATGCTTAATGCTTAAAATCCAATCTGCTAAGGCTGGATTTCCAAGCCTCATCTGGTGTTAACAGCAGCACAAGAACCATGAGCTTCATGTCATGGGTTTCCATGGTAAAGCAGCTCCTGTAGGTGTAGTGTGTGGGCCCAGTACCTCTGTCTATATAGTATATGATACTATGAGGTCTTTAAGACACGATGAGGCCAGGATCAATCTGGAGTTTGTATGTGAGATGTAAATTCAATTCTGGGTTTGAAAGGGAAACAATGACAAAAAACCTAATAAAGACCCTCATATGGTTTTTAAGGATGATTACAGAGAGTGCTGTTTAACACACTGGTCCAAAATCTCCCATAAGTGATCAACTGGGCAGCGAGGACTCATGCCTTTTGGATATTGCATCTGTATATGATTCAACACATGATGAAGGCGGCCACTCAGATCACATTTTGGTTGAGCTGCAGTGACCCTTCCCTCTAAGGGGACAAGTGGACACAAAACATTGCAGAAAAAATTATCTCACAGGACAACAGAGCCCCCACATCCCGTAACTGTAGGAATCAAATGTTCTGCTTTTCCTCATTTCCTCCACCTGTTTTGATCTAATTTATACTAGAACAGATATGTGGGACACCAGGCTAAATTCAGAGGTGTTTTCAGGCTCTGTACATACCTGCACATTTTATACTGTAAGCTACTGCAGTGAAAAGATTTAAACTACTACATCCCAGTTTGACTCTAAATAAAGGTGTTGGTTCATATGGGACATAAAATAAAGAGCTGATTTTTGATTTTTTTTTGCCTTTGTTAAAAAGACAAAAAGGCCATAGTTTGGCTCACTGGGATGAGCGGGTGACTGTGGGCCGTATGATGGGGAGCGGCCGGTTCCCCCTTTTCTCTTCTCTAATAAAGCCAGTAAAAGGCCAAAAATAAAATATAAAAAAAAAATTGCTTGGCCACAGGACAGGTTTGTATTCAGTTTAGTATTTAAAAAAAATAAAATAAATTTACCCATTTAATTACATGTAAATTTTCTATGTAATTTTGTTGCAAAAGTACAAATGTAACAGAATCTGGTCAAATTAAATTTACTTGACTGCTGTACATTTACTTTATACCAATCACATTTTCCTTAATGAAGATTTATTTGACTAAATAAACCCTTAATTTTATATATTTCAATTTTATTTTGCTCAAAATTATTGCTTCAGGGTAAAGAATCTTTTTTTTGTGAGTGTAAATTGTCTTTGCAGCTATTTTAGCTCCAAAAGGAGCTGCAGAGAAATGCTTGATGTTAAATATCCTTTTCATAGATTCAAATGAAATACTTAAAGCCTGTTGTATTTTATTTAAAGATTTAGGTAGATTTAGAAGCAGCACACTGTAACTTTAGTTAAAAAGTTACTGGCACTTTGAGGAAACAGCAATGTTGCTTAGATACAAAATACTGTCCTTTGAAATATTTATTTACCACAAGTAGTTTATTAATAATGCTATGATTGTAAACACTTTAAACCTGCAAATGTATACATTTTGATATGCAGTGTTTTGTTCCAGATGTTCCACAGCTTTTTCTTGGAACGGACTGTGTGACTGATCAATCTCCCCAGAGAACATTTATCTGTCAAACTGTGAGGGTGCCCTCGAGTTCAGATGTAGTCTATGCTTCTGTATGTTTAGCAGGTTATGCTCAAATTCTTCTTCTTGTTTTGAATTTGAACAAACGGGAAACACTGCAAGGAAAATTTTCTGTGATAGACGGACCCAATTGAGCCAAAACTGTCTTCTAGAGATTACACTTTGCACTTTGTTTACGCCGGTGACTATAGAGACACCAAGGCGTCATGCACTAGAAAAAAAATATGATAAGTAATTGCATAAACATATCAAGTTTTAGCCATTGTACCTGAAAAATGAAGCCAAGGCAGATGTGCCAAAAACTGTAGAGGCCCTTTGAGACTGGCTTCAAAAAGGAGTCCGTTCCCATAGACTCCTGTGATCAAATGTCCAATTCTGCAACATTAAAAGTGTGTTTAGAGCCTGGTACAAAACAGTTGTAGCCTCTATGGATAGTTTCCTGCTTTCTAACAACTGTATGATGAGTGAATTATTATTATTTTTTTTTAACTCACCTGCTTGGATTTTGTTAAGGCTTCAAAGTAGAGAGGTGCTATCAAACAGGAATTACCAATGTTGATTCAAGTCACTGAACTTGCTCCAAGCTCTATCCAAACACCAGTGGTTATTGTCACTGTGGCTATGTTCAGCTTTTATATACAGTGTAAGAATCAGTAAATTGAGTGAATAAATAAACTCTGGATTTGTAACAATAAACTGAATAAAACCACCACTGAATGAAGGGAAGTGAAAAAATAATTATCTTAAACTTAATAACCAAGGTAACAGGTACATAAACAGGGGTGGCTGTAGCTCAGGTGGCAGAGCAGGTCAGCCACTAACCAGAAGGTCGGTGGTTCGATCCCAGGCTGCTCCAGTCTACATGCCAAAGATCCTTGGGCAAGATACTAACCCCATGTTGCCTACTGGTGGTGGTCAGACTGGCCCGGTGGCGCCAGTGTCCGGCAGCCTCGCCTCTGTCAGTGTGCCCCAGGGCAGCTGTGGCTACAATGTAGCTTGCCATCACCTGTGTGTGAATGACTGAATGTAGTGTAAAGCACTTTGGGGTCCTTAGGGACTAAGTAAAGCGCTATACAAATACAGGCCATTTACCATAAACATGGAGAAGGGATCAATAAACAGATAGAAGTGATGAATAAAAGACCTATAAACTGTACGTATGAAAGAATAAAAAAAAAAATGGACATTAATGAATTAACAAAAGCATAATCGACAACACATAACACTAAAATGTGATTGTTTCTTTTCTTTTCGATTTCTGTTTCCTTTTGCTATTGCTAGTTTTTCTTTCAGAAGGAGGTTTCATGGAACCTTTTCTGTTTGGTTGTGATACCATCTTCTGTTTTCTCTGTAACCATGGTCACAGTTAGCTCCTTCATGTTTACTGGTTTTTTATTGGTTTTAGTGATCAGTTTAGCCTGCAGGTGTCATGTGAACTCAGGGTAGAAAAAAAAAAGCTGATCTAAGGGCAAGAGAGATATACATACCAAAAGATAATTAGAATGATCATGTAGTGAGACCAAGTATGGTTTTGTGTGGATACAGTGCAAATATGTGTGTGTGTGTGTTTGTGTGGTTTTGTGTGGCTACAGTGCAAATATCTGTGTGTGTGTGTGTGTCTCAGAACCCGTCCTTGGCTCCATTATTTCTTTCAGCCACGTCAGGCAAGCTGTCGATCAACGATGATTAATTTGGGAATGTCGATGCACTGTTTTTCTTTCTGCTTTAAATGGTTAATCTGGATTTGATTGGTCTAGATGAGGCCTGGACACACACACACACACACACACACACACACACACACACACACACACACACAGCAGGAGCTCAGAATTGTCAGTTAAC
>VUQG01012534.1:0-26905 GCA_015106755.1 Etia nguti
CTTTGGACTTCATGGTGTTGTTGCTCCCAATATTCTCTTAGACAACCTCTGAGGCCGTCACAGAGCAGCTGTATTTGTACTGACATTAGATTACACACAGGTGCACTCTATTTAGTCATTAGCACTCATCAGGCAATGTCTATGGGCAACTGACTGCACTCAGACCAAAGGGGGCTGAATAATTACGCACACCCCACTTTTCAGTTATTTATTTGTAAAAAATGTTTGGAATCATGTATGATTTTCGTTCCACTTCTCAAGTGTACACCACTTTGTATTGGTCTTTCACGTGGAATTCCAATAAAATTGGTTCATGTTTGTGGCTGTAATGTGACAAAATGTGGAAAAGTTGAAGGGGGCCGAATACTTTTGCAAGCCACTGTAACTGCTGCTCATGTGCTGCAGATTCTCAGTAATGGTATCCAGAAGAAGTGCACTACGTGTGTACTGTAATGTAAAAATACACAATTCAAGTCCTCCAAGAATCACAGTAGCTTTACAGCTACAGTGCCAGGACCCTGCTGAATGCATCAACGATCACTGCAATGTGCAGCTGCTGTGTATTTAAGGTCTCTGAGCACCAGCTTAACGTGGCACACAAACACCCCAACTTAAAAATACAAAACAGGAAATATAAAAGAGGACACCAAAATATTATCAGAGTACAACACCTCTCTGTTGTGGACACACACCTTTGCTTCCTCTTCAGCTGGCTCTTCAGCAGGGATCTCATTTGCCTTTGGTTCCTCCTTCTGCTCCTCCTGCTTTTCCTCCTCGGTGAGTGCAGCCTTCAGCTGGTTGTCCAAAAACTCTTTAAAGGAGTCCAGGTCTCTTTTTCCTTTGTACTGTTCTGTCTACGAAAAGAGGACGAGAAGCAAGAGTTATCGTAACCAGTGTAACAACATTTTGAATATTTCTTGGATGTATAGATCAAATGTGTTACTTTTCTTCCTATGACCTCTGAACCGAACTAGTGACCTGTTATTAAGAAAACCAGGAAGTTTTTTAAGACAGCTATCAAAAGGCATATACTGTGTGTTTCTGAGACCACTTTGATGAACTGATTATACTTTGACTTAGAATTTTAATAACACAATGAAAAACATGAACCGTTTTTGCTTTGATGACATTGGTGGGTTTTCACTTGCCTTCAGATTTGTCTATGTAACTATTTAAGCAGCTTAGTAGGTGGCGATCGTGGCTCAAGAGTTGGCAGTTCGTCTTGTAATCAGAAGGTTGCCGGTTCGAGCCCCGGCTCCGACAGTCTTGGTCGTTGTGTCCTTGGGCAAGACATTTCACCCGTTGCCTACTGGTGGTGGTCAGAGGGCCCGGTGGCGCCAGTGTCCGGCAGCCTCGCCTCTGTCAGTGCACCCCAGGGCAGCTGTGGCTACAATGTAGCTCGCCATCACCAGTGTGTGAATGACTGAATGTAGTGTAAAGCGCTTTAGGGTCCTTAGGGACTAAGTAAAGCGCTATACAAATACAGGCCATTTACCACCACCATCATCATCACACTGACATGATTGTAGTGTGTGTATGTTTGCATGTTCCACGTCTCCTAAACGAGTGGAATGAATGAAACTTAAACAATGCCTATGACACCAACATCTGTATGGCCTGTACATATATTTTATACAAATCGTACATTTGTCAGTTCAACTGAGCAGCGAACGGCGACCTTACTGCTGCATGCACCTTTTGATCTTCAGCGACTGCTCAAGAGCACAGTGATTATTGATCAAGTTATAGATATACGTCTAGAACATAGTGCAGCAGAGCAGACGACAACAACGTGGGGATAAAAGATGAAGTGTGGGCGAGAACCATCATTTCATTTAGCAACCCTTTGCTGTTGCATGCTGGGGCAGCAGGTTGAGGGTTGCGGGCACCAACAATAAGGCCAGTAACATTGTGGGGATGTAGCTGGACTCTCTAAAGGTGGTGTCGTAGACAATACCTCCCACCCACTCCAAGACGTGCTGGCCAGTCACAGTAGCATGTTCAGTGACAGACTGAGATTACCCAAATGATTCATTGAACTACACTGGAAACCATTCCTGCCTGTGGATATCTCCTTGTACAAGTCCTCCATCTAATGCACAGTGTAGTTACACACCCTTACAGAGAACACACAGAGAAAATAACAAAGTCAACTTTATCTACATTCAATTTTGTGTAATATACTGAGATATTTATATATTAGAGCTATTTTGTTATATTTTGTACCTTCTTAATATAGTTTGTTATTGAATTTAGTTTAGTTACTGTTCTTACTGTCTTGGGGCAACTGTGACCACATAATTTCGTCTGGGATTAATAAAACATTCTGACTCTGCTCCTGGTGGGACACCACACCCTGTAGGTGCCCAAACTACCTCAACTGGGTCCTTTCGATGTGAAGCAGCAGCTCTACTCTGAGCCCCTCTTCAATGACTGAACTCCTCAGCCTGTCTCTAAGGTACCATCCATTTGAACCTTTTATATTTAGATTTTCCTGACAGTTACTGTTTATTGACCTAACGACTAAGCAAACAGCTGTGCGTAGCGCTGGGATCTACAGGCGGTGCACATAGATACAGAGCTAGTCCCAAACTTTTTACATACCTTTTCTCCATTGTAGAAGAAGAGCAGTGTGGGATATCCCCTAACACCATTCTCAGAACACACCTCATAGTGCTGAGTACAGTCTACCTAGTTCACAAATACACAAACGTGTGTTATTAAACAGGAATGACGCAACACTGCAAACACTGGCTCTGTGAGCTGTTTTTAATAACACAGTATGCAAATAGTTAGCTCGTCATATGATCAACATCCTGTTCTGTCACACAGGATCCTGACAGTAATCATTTAAGAGCAAATAATGTTTGCCACAAGAGGACCTTGGACTAATTCAAGAAGGTAGAAAAAAAACTTATTAGGAGAAAAGTTTCCTTATGGATATTATTTTAAACTTATTTAAAATTTCATTGTAATGACCGTCCATCTGTTCTGTTGTTTTAACATCTGAACCCACCTTTCCTATCTTCACGTTGTCAGAGTGCTCAAAGGTGGTGGCCAGCTGTTCCCATGTTGGGGCCATGGCTTTGCAGTGACCACACCAAGGTGCAAAGAACTTAATAAAGTGGGCGCCTGAGGCAGGAAGAAAAGAAAGAAGAAAGAAAGGTAGAACATGAAAAGCCTTGCAGCATTTGTACACCAGCTTTTACATTTGCAAAAATCTACCAAAGTGAGGCTGTAGTTTATTGGTCCAGAAAATGAACGTAAGAAAGCTGATTTCACCTGCAAACTCAACATAACCTGCTTTAAATGGATATACACCTCTCACAGCTCACATGAACCAATTAAACAACGTTTATTGCAGCCCTGTTGCCAAGATGTGAAGGTGGGGACCTATAAACAACGTTTTAAAAATACCTATGTCATATCCTGCCGATTTTCATCTCCAAACAAGAAATCATTTATTTTTTTTCCTTCAAAACCAAAACATTTAACTTCAGTGGAGCTCCAGAGCCGTAATTTCAGCGAGACAATTATCGTGAGCGGCGTTTATTTTTGCAGTTGTTGCCTCAAAGTCCAGAAACGTGAGGTGACGGGAGACGAGGGTTTTTACAGTCGGCTGGCTTTGACTGACGCTCGGGTACTCGGGTGGTGAAATGTCAGTTATGTAAATCTGGTTAATGAGGTGTTTCCATTCTGTAATGTGAGATCCAGAAACTCGATGTGGCTGAAAACTGAAAGCAGATTTAAAAATGACGGCAACACAGAAACAGCTTATCTGTTACAGCAGGATGCAGCTGCGTAAATACGCAAAGTGGCTTGGCTAATTACGTTGCCTAACTGAAGCTTTACATAGCATCTCTTTTGATACATCTTTACCTTTGACTATGTGAGTCTTGAAGTTGAGGGCGGTGAGCTCATACATTCCCTGTTTGGGCTCTGGGGCTTTAGGAGGCTCCAGTTCACTCTCTGGTTCCTGCAAAACATTCAGAAACAAAAACCATGAGCACCAGTCTTGCACTGGTTTGAGGACATGAGGTTATGACTGAATGAACACTAAACCACTAACCGAAGGCTCCTCTTGGAGCGTCTTCAGCATCCAGGTCTCCAGAGACTGCAGATCTCTGGGGCCCTGGTACTTCACTGCTTCCTGGTCGGGCTTAAACAACTTAAGCCTGCACATAAGAAAATATATTAAACTCCATGAGACGAGGCATGGCAGATTTATAATTTCAAATGTACAGCTGGACGAGAGAGTTAAAGTCAATCTTAGCTATAACTTTAACCATAAAAACAGGTATTCTGTCAATGATTATGGAGTAAACTGCTGCATTTGCAGTTACAGTATGCATGGTGCAACATCCAAGTTTTAGCCATTAAGATAATGACAGAATAAAGGTTATGCTAATATGCATGTCAATGTGTCACTCCTCTGTCAATCAGTGATGAAAAAGACTGTCTACTTCCATGATCTAAGAGGAGTTTAAGCCTAAATGCTTCAGCTGCTGCATTATGCTCCGTTGTGTTTCTGGAAAACTGACAAAAATGAAATACGGAGCGATCGGACATCAATAAGTGAAGCTGATGAGGCCAAGATATGAGACGGCAGTTGGTGTGTCTAGTACTTACGTAGGGTAGCCTCTAACGCCATGGACATTGGAGCAAAATTTGGTGTCCTGGACACAGTCTACTTTTACCACATACACCGGGGGGTCGTCCATGCTGTTGTATTTCTCTGCCAGCTCGTTCCACGTCGGCTGTAGCCTCTGGCAATGGCCACACCTTGAGATAAAAGAGGCAAACATGGGGGATTTAATGCTATATGGACAACCTGAGGGTTTATATTTTTATAACAGCGTATGTGAACACTGTATTCTGGATGCAAACGCAGGCACACTGCTTCAGTATTTTCTACTTCCTGTTATTTGACAATAAAACCAACATATAGATCAATTTCCATAACATATTAGCATAACCTTTACTTTTACATACCCTCTCTCACTCGGTGAAAATGTAACACAATAATGTGTAAAAATAAAATGTCACATAATCTCATAATCTCTGCCTTTAGCGTCAGCTCCCTGTTTACATTATGCAGTGCATGGTGACCAAATTAAACTGCATACCAATAATAGCATTATGAATTCTTGTTACCCGAAAGGATCTCTATGGGGGCCGTGAACCTCAGTTTTGCAACAACTCTTATAACGTCAGTCAATCAGTGCGTGCCACGTAAGCGCAGCCCTGTAAGAACAACTTTGAACTGTGGCTGAATAACTCCTGCTCTGTGAATAAAAGCTGTTTAACTGTTTGAGCGCAGCCTTCAACTACAAACCTTCACACTGAATGTTGGCCACTAGCGAAGTGTTAGCATAAACGACAGCGAGGACCGCGTAAAAGAAGAAAAGGTGTTTCATTTCGCTCAGCTGCACTTGGCTAGTTTGGCTTTGCTAAGCTAAGCTAAGCTAACATCACTCAATGAGCGAAAGGAATGAGCTAGTGCTAACTAGCCTGCGTGCTAATTTGCCGGTTTGCTCCAATCCAGTATCAGAAAGGCTTTTGTGTTTTCAGTAGTAATTAGAAATAATAAAAACATAGACAAGGTACATTTGGGGAAATTGCTGAACTCCGTGTGTAAAAAAACAAACTTAGCAAGCGTTTACTTACCATGGAGCGTAAAACATGACAAAGTGGGGTGCAGTGGGCACCGCCTCGTTGAACATATCCACCGTGTACGTGTGCTTGGCATGCTCATCTTCTTCTGCTTCGAGGTCGCATAACACACCAGCAAACAGTAACGACAAGTGAATAAAACACAACAAAACGGGTGTGCGGTGCAGAGATGAAGCCATGGTGAATCTCGGCAGCTGAACGGTGTCCCTGCTGGTGTGAAAGGGCTGACTTTCTGCGAGCACGCCCCTCTGGCAGCCTCTGACTTAAGGATTGCCAGACCTGGATGGGATGCTCCAAGATGGAGCTTACCACAACTGCATATGGGCATCTAATCACGGTGTTGTGTCGATCTGTGGCGGTCCTCAAGCGCTTTGCAAGTCTATCAGATGTGACAGGTTCAAACAAGTGCCACTTTACAAAGAAGTGTGAAAGCCTGTGAGGTATTACTGACTCCAGGAGGGTGAGACGTACAGTATAATAAAAGGTGTGCAAATATAATAATAAATGTAATAAGAGTTGTCTACTTGTCCCATGGGAAATATATATTGAGCAGCAGTTCTCTGGGTAAAAATCCCTTGTTGATTTCAGAGATATCATCTTTGAGCTGACAGGAAGGCAACAGTAACTCAAATAACTGTTCAACCAAAGAATGCAGAAGAGCATTTTTAAAGGAATGACATGTTGAACCTTGAAGCAGATGAGCTACAGCAGCAGAAGACCACACTGGGTGTCACTCCTGTCAGCTAAGAACAGGAAACAGATTACAGTTCACACAGGCTCACCAAAGTTGGACAATAGAAGACTGGAAAATGTTGCCTGGATCTGATGACTCTCCATTTCTCCTGTAACATTTGGATGATAGGGTCAGAATTTGGCGTAAACAACATGGATCCCCCTACCACGTAACAACGGTTGGGGGATATTTTTGGTTTGGATCCATGGATCAAAGCATCCGAGGAATGTTTTCCGCACTTGGATGAATCTGTACCGCGAACAACTAAGCCAAAAGAGGCTCCAAACCAGTACTAGCAACGTGTACCTAATAAAGTGTCCAGTCAGTGTAGCTTCATTAAATCCTCTTTTCTTTTTTTTTTTTTTAAATTTTGGATCAACATAAGCAGCACTTTATGGACTTCACTAACACTTCGACAGCAAATTTAAGATGATGAATGTGAAGTTAAATTTTTAAATGTTAAAGGAAAGTTGAAGTCATGTAGAAAAATCAAATTAGAGACATTCAGGAGAGTTTGCTAGTGTAAGGAAAAGCCAAATTGGTCTATTATAAATGGTCCAGTAAGTTCGGTTCGACTGCTCCACCTTGGCCGGCAGTAGAAGTTTCCTTCACACCTGAGGCTCTCTTTCTTGAAAAGACAGGCTGCTCTCTTAATGCCCGTGGGTGTAAATCTAGAAGACATCCATGAAAAATGAAATATTGTGAAAACAGACCACATTAAAAGAACACACAGTTAATATTTCTGCTTTTGCTGTTAAAAAAAATGCATCTCCGGTGTCAAATCGCTGCTGGTTCAGATGGCAGACAGACTGTTGGTGTTCTGCACCGATGGTCAGATATGAGTCAGAGTTGCCTCCTCCTCATCACTGGAAATGATGTTTTAAAGTGAGAACATTTTAAGCAAACATAATTAATCCAATTTTTTTACACTGGTTAAAGAGCTTGTCCCGTGGGGGCTACAGCCTTGCGTAATGGCCACAGTGGATATAAATCATGCATATATTCCCACGGTGGAGGCTGCTTGCGTGTCTGTTCCCAGAGTAGAAAGTACCTGCTGGCTCTGTGAACTAACAGCTCTTTGGAAAGTCTTCCCATCTTTTATTATAGTCGTGATTTCATTTAACCAAATGGAGACAACCTTCATATTAACAGTATTTCTCTTTAATCACCCCCACCCCACCACCCTTTCATCTAGACAACAGTAAAAGTGGAAAAAGGAACAAAGAGGTTACAGCATGGAAACAGACAGAGGTGTTCCTGCGTGACAGAGCTCTTTCAGATGGTCTGCTATGGGTGAAAATGATCCTGCCATACACAGCTGAACTTAGATATAAGTTCAGGCTGAAGTGTTTATGAAGTGCTCTGTATGAGTGTGTGTGTGTGTGTGTGTGTGTGTGTGTGTGTGTGTGTGTGTGTGTGTGAGTGTGTGAGACAGCACTTTAAAATCAGCCAGTGGCAGGAGATTTTCCTGTAATTTCCCAAGACAGTGATTGAACTTCCAGCTTTTAAACACCCATAACACACACACACACACACACACACACGTGATTATTCTGTCCGCAGGGAGTACATCCACTGAAAGGAGAAGCCACATACTTGTAGCCGACTTCGTTGCCCAGGAGGATTTGTACGCTGACCTCAAGGCAGACATGAGGTGATCTTTCACCTCTGGCTGTAAAACATATACTAGGCTATCTCTTTGAAGACGTGCAGGAGATATCTTACCTTAGAAAGAGAAAACAGATAAATTTAAGGAGTCAGCAGTCTGCCGACAGCTGCATCCTTTTTGAGATTGAGACCATTGCAGGTTTGCACTCACATGACCTGAAAGCTCCGGGGCTCAAAAACAAAGGTAACTGCAGTTCCTCTGTTGGCCACTCGGGCTGGTTCCAAAAGCAAGTAGACTGCCACTTTAAAATGCACAACTCTGCAGCAGAACTAACCTACATCTATATAACAAATGTTTCCCTAGAATAAAAACAGTTTTGATTTTTCCTGTTGCCTTCTATCACACCCTGTATATATTGGCAGTGATTGAAATGCAGCAGGAGTACTGGGAGCAGTGTTTTGCCTCCCAAGGACACAACCTTGAAGGGGTAGGAAATGCACGTTGTTATCTTTTTATAGGAAAAACTTTTTGATTGCACCTTTTTTATAAAGCAGCAGTTGGCAGCAATATCAGGCGAGATCCAGGTTCATAAACTGCATCAAGGTCGCAGTTTGTTTCCTCTTTTGGGGGGTTTACGTGCTTTTCACTTGCTATAACTCGCTGTTTAGTTAGGCTTAGGTAGCAAAAAGTGCTGGGTTAGCAAAATATTGTGGGTTGGGTTCAAATCTATCCCTTCACAGTAAAAGTACCCCATGCATTTACTTGTGATGGCAAGCTGCATCACTGATGTAGCACCAGCAACGAAGCCCTAAGAGTGAGAACAGGGATGTCTTTCCATAGACATGAGTATCAATCTTCTCTCTGAACTTCTGGCATAAGAGCAAATAGGCAAATTACACTAAATGTCAAACTGTTTCTTAAAAGAAAGACGCTCAGCAGCCTCGTGTGCCACTGATTGGGCGCGCACAGAGAGCTGCCTTCTTGAACTCTTTCATGTCACATCAGAGGTTTTCTGTTAGTCTCTTATGATTGCTCTGATCATATTCCTTCTCTGATTTAGTCTGCTGTACTAACACCAAGGTGTTGGCAGAATGAGAACTCCCACCCACTAAAGTTTATTTGAGCTGTTATATCAAAATATGGCCTTGACCCACAGCTCTCGCTTGCTCTTGCTTACGTCCCAGCTGTTGCTCACTCAGTGAAACCCAAATGCCTCTATGGTTAATTTAAAGTAAAAAATGATATATGAGGTTATTTTCCTTGACTTGTACACATGATAAATAACCTCTACGTGCAGGTTGGACTCTCCCAAAGGGGCTTCTATTGTTACCATGGCAAGCCAGCAACCACACATCACTATTTAATCTCAACATGTCATATAGCCGTGGTAAATATGACCAAATTAGCACCGACATATTTTACATTTATCCCGCTGTAGTGGAGGCCACATACTTGCGGGTGTCTGCTGGTTACCCATTGTTGATTGCTAGGCACCTTGCCAGGCCAACCATAGCGTGGTGTAATGGGAAAAAGAAAGATGAATAGACTCTGGGGACCCAAGGACACTGTTTATTTTCTTAATTTGTCTGAAGTTGGTGGCTGAGAGTGAAAGAGTCGGCAGGTGGTAAACGGGGTGAAAAGTGACAGAAAGAAGCTGAATGTGTGAACTTAAAATTGTTTATGCCACAGTTACATTTTATCCTAGCCCCAAAGTTCACTGAGTGAGAAAGAACTCAAGGCAGGGGACTTGACACTTTTCTACACCAAAGGAAAATCAGTTTATAAATACAGGCTGGTCAAGCACAGGCCTTGGAGAGGACACCACATTTATTTCCTGTCATAATCGCAGTCTTTGTCTTGGGCTTGCTTGTACATAAAAGTCAGCATGATGAAATGATGATCAATATATCCTATAAACTGCAAACGCACCACTGACCCTGATTTCTAACCACCTTTTACCTTCAGAACTGCCTTAATTCTTTGCATAGATCCAAAATAGTAAATCTGCTGGATTGAGAATGAATGATTCATGAGGCCTTTTGAGTACAGTGAACTCACTGAGATGTTCAAGAAAGCAGTTTGAGATGATTTGAGCTTTGTGACATGGCCCTTCAGTAAATGAGTATACTGTGGTCATAAAGGGATGGACATGGCCAGCAACAATACGCAGGCAGGCTGTGGTGTTTAAATGAAGCTCAGTTGGTACCAAGGGGCCCAAAGTTGGCCAAGAAAATATCCCCGCAACTGTTACACCACCACTAGCAGCCTGAACTGCTGATACAAGGCAGGATGGATCCATGCCTTCATGTGGTTTATACTAAATTTTGACTCTACATACTATCCAAATGTTACAGCACAAATGGAGATTTATGAGAACAGGCAACATTTTCCATATCTGTTCTTAGCTGACAGGAGGGGCACCAAGTGTAGTCCTCTTCTGCTGTAGCCCATCTACTTTAATGTTTAATGTGTCATGCATTCAGAGATGCTCTTCTGCATACCTTGGTGTTTGACTTTCTGCTGCCTTCCTATTGGTATGAAGCAGTCTCGCCATTCTCCTCTGACATCAACAAAGCACTGTCATCCAGAGAACTGCTGCTCACAGGATATTTTCTCCTTTTTTCAGGCAATTCTCTGTAAACTCTAGAGATGACTGTGCAGGAAAATCCCAGTAGATCAGCAGTTTCTGAAACACTCAGAGCACCCGTCTGGCACCAACAACCATGTTACATTCAAAGTCACTTAAATTCTTCCTCATAATGCTCAGTGTGAACTTCAGCAGGTAGTCTTGACCATATTTACATGCCTCAATGCAGTGGGGTTCTGCCATGTGATTGGCCAACTGGACATTTGTGTTAACGAGCAGTTGAATCCAGTGATGTGGCCGGCGAGAGTATACTGTCTTTCTGTTCCAAACTGGGGTCTGCTTTTCACCAGTGCCAAGGGAAACACTGAGAAACCCTTTAAGAAGACTTTCTGGAACATTTCAGAGTCTATTTCTGACCAAATCTAATTCTGTCATATAAACATATGGGAATTACCTCGCTGGACACTCACGCTTTCTGTAAAAATGCTTAAAGCATTGTCTTCCCACTACTGAACCTGATGTAATCCAAAGCCAGAAGTGTTTCCATTAGGAACACCGAGACTCATGGCCGTATTATATCCGGGACACAGGATGTTACCAACAGAGGGGAACCAATGTCATTTGCAGACAGCTTATGCTTAAACCTCTGCTGCACGCACCTGTGCTGGAAAAGAAAACAGTTGGGAAAGGGCTTTCCCACATGATTGGAGGACTTCCAGTAAAAAACAAAAAAAAGATTAAAGTGTGGAAATCAGAAAGCACCTTGACTTTTCATCTGGGTGGCTGAAAAGGGGGGCGAGGAGGACATAAGAGAAGGTCAGAGGTGAACAAAAGAAAGAGAGCAAAGAAAATGGAAAGAGAGAAATCGCATAAAAGGATAGAGGAGGCTGAGAGGCTGTGGTGGTTGTGGATTGCCATGACAACGCCCTCTCTATCCAAAGTGTTTTTATGTTCTGCTGCTCTCTGCTGGATCCAGGCAGATGACTAAAGGCGTGCCAGGTCTCATGAGGAATCTACAGCCTGGAAATACTATCATTTGCCTGTGACCTTACAGGGCTAGCTGTTTTCTCTCTTTTGGAAACTCCGCACAGAAGCTTCGCACAGGTTGGATACTGACTGCAAATCACTGCTGCTTTCCAAAAAAAGAAACAATCACAGGGCAAAACAAAACAAAATCAAGAAGAGCCAAAAATGTCAATGCTAAAATGTCTTTGCTAAGATTTTTTTGTTTTGTTTTTGTTTTGATGGACAAAAGGAATTTTCAACCAAATCTCATTAAAATGAATCTACATAAAAAATTGCCACATTAAATTTAAATTTTAAGTAATAGCACTAAAACAATACACAGGAGCTCATTTCACCTTAACAATAGCATGACGTGGAGATGCACAGCTATCACAAAAAAATATAGGACCAAACCAACAAATTTATTTATTGAGAAAGCTCAAGAACACAGAGTTGACTACTGTAAACATCGTCTTATGATCAGTTTTATCCAAAGCTTCAGACAGATTCAGACAGATTTTACCTCAAAGGCAATGCTGCTCTGTTAGTCAAACGACCCACCACTTTCAGGTGAAATGGCACCTTTCCAATCAGTAATCACACACACATTCATGGGGTTCATTATTTTGATAAAGGATACTTTGGCATGTGGACTGCAGAGGTCCAGAACTGTGTTTCTTTTTGTTTTTGATTGGTAGATGATCCAGTATATCACCTGAGCCACAGCCGCTTCTAATGTCTGGACGATTGGACAGGTTACTGTGAAATCTGCATGAATTCTAACAACTGTGTTGATCCTTTAAAACTTTTGTTTCTCTAAAGTTCTGGGTTACTGCAAAACACCAACAAAACAAATGTAATGCTTTCCAGCCTCGGCTACTTCATTTAGTAAATGTTAGGGAGACAACATGCTACGCTATTGTGGTGAGCGATACACAGTAAACATCTAATTGTTAACTATGACATCATAAGTAGTCTGATTAATCATATTTATTATGGCTCAGAATAAAGACACTGCATGTCTTTGTCCTCTCTTTCTCCCATCACACCCAACCGGTTGAAGCAGATGGCTGCCACTCCCTGAGCCTAGTTCTGCTATTGGTTTCTTCCTGTTAAAAGGGAGTTTTTCCTTCCCACTGTCACCAAAGCACTTGCTCATAGGGGGTCATATGATTATTGGGGTTTTCTTTGTTGTCTTTGTATTATTGTAGCGTCTTTACCTTAAAATATTAAGCACCTTGAGGCAATTGTTGTTGTGATTTGGCAATATATAAATAAAACTGGGTTGAATTGAATTGAATCTTCCCTCAAGTACAACAACTGAAAAATTTTCAGGACTTGTTGTCCTTTTGTAGTCTTCTAAACATGAACTTTGGGTACCTTATGTATAAATTGAATCTCTGCATGTGTGCACTGCACAGACACATGACCAGCATTCCTGCTTTTTGTCAGATTTTGTCATTAAAATGCTTAAAAGTCACCAGCGCCATAAACATGATCAGATCCTACGCAGTTTTGAAGGGAGGAGTTAGACAGACTAAACCTATTTTTTTGTAACTGGCTTTTTTAAAATGAGAGCGTACAGGGTCTCTTGGAGCCAGCCATTGCAGTTTTTGGTAAACCATTTTCAACACATTTTCTACAGCGTAGTACACAAAAACTCTGCGTTTCCAATTCCTTGTAAACGCTGCTAATTTTGCCCACACTGATCACAATACAGTTGTAGTTTGGACTGCCGCTTTTTCCTAGCTTGGATTAATTTGAAAAAGTGTCTGAACTGATGAAAGAACCTACACAGCTCTGCACTTTGATAAATATTTATACCTGTCACATGAGGTGAGACATCGCAGGTGGTGACGGGACCAAGCCCAAGTAGGAGGCTGCCTTTTACAGACACTTCTTGGTTCACAGCCTTTCCATAAAGGTCCCACTTCCTTCTGGTAAAGCCATCAGGATATACTGACCAGGGAGTTGAGGTGCAGCAGAGAAAAAAGGAAACAGAAGAGAGCAAGGAATATGGGAGAAGAGAAGAAAATTGGGATTTATGGACATCCTAGACATCTTGGCGATTCAGTTAGTCGGTCAGTGTGACCAAAGATGTTTCCGGAAACCCATTTTGGGTTTAAAATTGTTTTTCCCCAAAAATAATCTATGTGTGTGTTTTATGTCCAATTAATCACTAATTCTCATGATCAAAATAATATTTTAGTATAAACAAAAACAGACTTTTGTGAAGCATATACATACATCCAAAGTGTCCTTGAGCAAGATATTGAATTACTACCAGCTCCATATGTGCTTTGTGGCTGGACCAACCGTTTGAAACAGAAAATGGGGCTTCCTTTGACGGATCAGAAGAGAACGACATATGATTTGATTCCAAGAGAAGAAAAGAGGCTGTTGTTACATGTGTGGTGTATGCAGCTATCAATGACAACTTACAAATCAAGAAGCTGCCAGGAAGGCTCAAAGTTACAGGGAAAGTAGACTGATACTTCAGCAGACAGTATTTCATATGAGGCGAGCCATAAATGTCATCAATAACCAGAGAGGCTACAGTTTGCCTCAGCAAAAGCCGTATATAAAGACTGTCTGTGGTTTTATTCTCTTTGGACATGCTGCAAGACACTTTAAGCGCTCCCGGGTCCCCTCCTTCATTGCATCAAGGTTTGTTTTTATTTTTCCCCACTTAAAAAAAAAAAAAAATTACAGATGCTGTCACCCACTTGTACTACTGCTTGCTTTCATGGAAAATGTAAAAGGGCCCCAGCCTTTGAGGTCAGGCTGTCATTGCCAGTGAGAGGTGGCCAAGTCACAAAACAGATGTTTACTGTTTTTCTAAAGATGATTTGTTCTCTGCTCAGTGTTGACTCAGGTCCAGCTATAACCTCGGTCACCTTAATAGAGTGCTGAGTTAGAGTGGGAAGACGGGGTCACAATGGCTGAACCAGGTGATGATGTTACACTGTAAACGTGGGACTGTATGCACATAAATTCCATGGGAACTTTATGAAAGTTATGATTCTGACAGGTGAGCGGATTTGTCCATAATTCAAGCAAATGTGCAATAAAAATGATTGGATGAATCACACGTAGGAAAGTTGTGTCTGCGCGCTCCTGGATGTGTCACCCTGCATAAGCAGTGAGTATGAATGACTTTTAGGAAGCCTTGGTGTATTTCTGTGTGTGTGTAAGTGCAGCATGTGCCTTGATGCATCTGCAGAGGTAGTCATGGACCGGGTAAAGGTCCCTCCACAGAAGCCATTAAGCAGTGCGTCTGCTGGAATAATGTGTTTGACTTGGCTGTAGCAAAGCAGCAGGTGCTGGGAGGACCGGCTTGGAGCTCCTGCTCCCCTTCCTGCTTTGATCTACAGGCCAGGGACCAGTCTTCCCTTCTTGGTGACTTTCCCTTCCATCTTTTCTTTGTCTTCCTGTTTCTTCCCCTTTGTTCCTCCCTCTTCTGAGCCATTGTCATTATCCCTGCCCTTGTTTGCTTTGTCTCTGTTGTAGGGTTTAAATGTTGCTCTTCAACCTTTACGTTTTCTTTCTCTAAGCCAGGTTTCATAGTCGCTAACAATTACATTTTTCAGATTTAGTAGGCAGAGCTATCAGCAGATGGTTGGTGTAACTGTTGTCTCACCTTTAAAAGAAGTTCTGGATCGGAGTGACGTGAGAAGTGTGATCTTGTGTCTCTTGTGTTATCTCTATATAATAAAAATTAAGCGGGCAGTAGCCCATGTTTAGTTTAATGCTAGCAGCAACTCTAAACAACCATATATATGCAAGTGACTTCCTGGCGACTTTTACAAGTGACAAGACACTTTCCATTGTAACTTTATGGTTGCTAAGGAAATTTAGACCATAGATTGTAAAAGATGGATGTAGCTATTATGATGCCACACATTTGTTTTGGAGCCTTGAGTTTGGCATTCTGGTAAACATATGTGGAGTGTAAATTGCTGTTAGCAGAATTATTATTGACAGTTATTAATTAGCTTTGTTAGCATATAGTTAATGAGTGGATCTTGTCAAATCCTTAAGTCTTGTCCACATACAAAGTGATTTGCTCCTTGCACATCTCTTTTTATCTGACAACTGGTCACTAGTGGACATTCCAAGCCCCAGTGGTTTAGGTAACCCTTCAAAGTATTTATTACTCTACTATATATCAGCCAGAAGGAGTGGTGTTCCATCACAAGGACAAGCAAGGCAAGCAATGCTTCCCCAGCCACATCTAAAAATAAACATCAGTTAAACACATCAAAGTGAAAGTGGTCTCTCTTCTTTCATCTCAAACAGTGTTTTGTTGTAAAGTTTATTGCTTGTTTCACATCTAACCTTTACTTTACTGCTATCAGAAGATGTCTTTGTGTGTCTGTGGTGGTGACGGTGGGGTATCTCTGCTTTCCTTTCTGTAAAAGTCACCACATGCCAAGTATCCCTTATTCCCAATATAGGTTTAACTTGGGGCCTGCCAGGTTTTTCTGATCACAGCTGACATCACAGCTACCTGCTAATTAATGCTAAGTGACATACAAATAAAAGACCAGTCTCTTTTTCAGTAATACAATTTACTGCACTGGAAGCCATGTTATGTCAGGTAACTGCATTAAAACCCATCAAAAACACATGAGTGAGGTCCAGTTCACTCGCTGATCAGGCTCAAATTAGCTGAGCTGTGGCCTACCAGACTGTTATAGGTGAAATGTGGAAAATAAGCTAGAGACCAAACAGTTTTGGGTTTGTTTGTTTGTTTGTTTTTTCAGTTTTTGTGATCTGGTTCCTTTTTCAGCCATAAATATGAAGCTAACAACTTGCAAATTTTAGCTTCAAATTTAATGTGAAGACGAAAATGTTGCACATTTTCACAAATAACTATTTGCAAGGAAGCATTTATTATCACACTTAATGTCCAACTATCCCTTTAAGGTAATGCCTACACTTCACCAAGAATGCTTGTGTTATAAAGCCAAACTTTCTTCCACTTGTATATTTCTTCCTGGTTACTCTCTTACTGTTTCTGAGTCAAATAGTGCTAAATCTAGACTTTTTCTTATAATATATGACTAAATGTGCATATTTGAATAAAAGACAACACCACACTGAGCCATAAGAAGATGTCATGACACTTAAAGTTTAACACGGGCATGCAGGAGATGAGTCATAATTTCAGTTCTAGAGCTTCTTCCCAGTTTCTCTGTCTTTCTGTCCCAGCCTCAAGGTAAAGCCATTACGCTTGAAACGAAGAAGCACCAAAAGGTAGCCCACTTTGGAGAAACAGGGGAGGGAAACCATGAAAAGCAAAGCCCAGGGCCGTCTGGGGGCCTCGAGAAAGAGAGAGTTGCCTTTATTGAAGAAGCCCACTCCCATGCATTCCTCTGCCAAGAGCCCTTGCCTCCCTGGAGAAAGTCAGGATGAGAGGCTGAACTCATATACAGATGGGGGTTCATGGGCTGGAGCTGCTCCAAACACACACTGACGCACAAAAAATAATGCACCTTGTTCCTCTGTCTCCTGCCTCACTCATTGTTCTGTCAGTCAGGATGGTTTTAATGCTGTGATCCACAGTGGGGAATCTCTATTTCCTGAATGGGCAACACACATGCAGGGTTTGTAAAGCAAAACTGATTGATTTATTGGTTTCGGGGGGCTGAGGTAGGTGGAATATTAGATCCTCCTTGGAGATCTCATTGTGGGTTAGTGAGAGCAAAAGCCCTGGTTTAAAAAAAAAACAAAAAACAGGAGAGAATTTCCACTTTCTTGGGTACAGTTTCACCAAACTCACAATGGGAGAAACATTGCTGTTGTGAAATGTTTTCAGCTCGGGGAGCTTTGAAGGGGTTGAGAGCCTTGTGTATATTGGAAGAAAGGAGTAGTCCCTTTGACATTCACAGATAATTTCAGTTTTCAAGTTGGGGTGTCTGTCATAACACTTTAAGGATATACTGGCACTGGAAAAAGCATCTAAAAGCTTTAGTTCGTCCATTTCTCTCAGCGGTTTGACGGTACGCTGGCAATACAGTTTGGCTGATCCCTAAAACTTGCGGTTGCAATCTGGAGACCACATGTTGTGTCTTTTCACTGAGAAAGGTTTCTGATTTCATGTACTATTTAAACTTTTACAGCTATACCAGTTTTTTTTTACTGTACGTCTATTAGTGATGAAAATGAAAACTCAGGCAAGCCTGGGGATATGGCTTAAGTTCACACAAAGTCAGGAATGTAGTACACTGAGCACCGATAGAGACCAACAACACATTATTTTCATTGTTTTTGTTTTACTGGTATATTTTTAGTGTTTCTGTTAGGCCAATCACTGCAGAGAACTCCACCCACTGCACCGGGGCCTTGAATCATCTTTTATATTGCAGTTCCCCTTTCTGTTCCATAACTTATTTCCTTAAATCAATACCCAGACAATGAGTTATAAATTACCAATCAAGGACTGGGAGAAAAGGAGAAAACTGCGTTCTCATGACCAGTGGGTTCGATTTAAATCATAACCTTTATTTCAAAACGTCAAAACAGGAACATTTCAAGGAGGAAAGATGTAAGTCTAGACTTGAATGAGCTGGCAATAGGTCAGCGATGGAGACAGGTGAACAGACGGAAACAGAATTACTTCAGCAAGGGCCCACTAAATCTTCACTGTATTTTTAAAAGTGGGTATAGAAAGTGTTTTGATATTAATATTAAAGCACCTGACCACATATGTGAAAGCAATGAACCAGAAATGAATGCTGAACTACAACGCTTTGTATTATTATTTTTATAGTACTTCTTGGGAACCATAGACTGTATATAAAAGACGGAAATGTTTGAAAAGCAAAGCCAGTGTGGAACTATGGGAAAACAGCTTTCTGACTTTACCTCTCTAAATGCTTTCATGCTAAGTTTATGGGTTCAGTCATGGTTTGTGTCACGCTGGATAAAATATTAGGTTAACCCCTAACCCAAATTTAACATACACCATGCAAGTCCAGGTCTAGCAAGCTCAAGAGGGCTTCTGTTTGTGTAGTCCAAGAGAGATAAGATCAGGAAAATACCTGCTTGGTACAGAAAACAGGGAAAAATCAAAGCCACTCAAGAGGTATGTTGTTGGCACTGAAGCCAGACATTCCTCAAAGGTTCAAGAATCTAGACGACAACAACCTTTGTTGCTGCTGGTAGCCACTGGTCGATGACAGCCCTCTCCCCGTCATCCCTGGCTATTGTTTGGCCAGTGATTGACTGAGGAAGGTGTTTGTTGTTGCTGGAGCCTTATCTGTGTTTCTTGGAGTTGGCAGGAACACAAGGCTGCTGCGTTTGCACGGCTGTCTGATGAAACTGAACAGATGCAAAACATCATGTACAGTTCAACTAATTAGACTCTCAAAAAATGGCAACAGTGAGAGTTTCTTTCAAAAAGAGAGAAAGCAGGCATGAGGCCGACTGTAAGAATGTGCAAAGAAAACTGATTTTGCTCACTTTACAGAATGAAAACCAGCATATTGCAGTCTCTGCCTTCTCTGGAGAGCGTGTCAGTGCTCGCTAATAAGGAGCACTGGCATTTTTATTGAAAGGTGAGGCATTTAATTTTCAAACCCTTTCTTTCCATTATTGCTTTTTTTTTTATGTCACCCAGTGCTCATTTTCTAGAGCTGCCAGGGCCTGAGACTATCCAGCATGCTTTGCAAAGTCCCCTCAGAGAAATATCAATTTCATAGAGCAGCTTTGAGAGCTCTTTCGCTCTTATTTAGCGATCCACTGGGTGAACGTCTGCTACTGCCAAAGAATTCATATTATCACCTAAATTACCATTCACCCAAGACCCATCACCGACTCCCTGGAGTGTTGTTATGTTAGGATATTAACTTGGAAGCGCAGGGCTTTTGTTCATTGGCATTTTCATTTTGCACCCCTTAGTGACTGAATAACGGGGGCCCGTCATGTCGCACAAAAGAAAGAAAGTGAGCCCGCAGAGTCTGAAAATTCTCATAAGCTGTCATGAAAGCGAGGGCAAATTCCCTCGTCACTTTCTATTGTCCCAGCACAAAATATTGAAATTGTGCTCATGTCCGACCTGTTTTTTCCCTCATCGCTCAAATAAAATGAAAGCTGAAAGATAGAAATTGCTTATTTGCACCAAGGGCTAAGTCAGCCTTTTGATTTGAAGTCGCTTCGCTGAAGTTTACATTACATTCATTTTGTTCCAGAAAGAACAGTACATGAGAAAATGGGCACATAAGCTTCTAACCTGATTCTCACTCATTGAAAAATCTATATGTGTTACAAATCAATTTGCAGAGCTTTAGTGAAAATCCACATATGCATTGTTGGCATAAAAACACTGCTTGCATATCCATGTAATCATGCTGTTTTTAAAAAATATATCTGCACACTTAGAGGCACAGTCAGTGTTCTTTTTACTTTTTAGTGTTATTTAAAAGAAGAAAAAAAAGAATAGTGTACTGGAAGCCGCCATGTTGCCCGCCATCCTTAATACAGGTGGTACGTTCCACCTAATCGTGTTTTATTTATGTGGCTAGAGACCGGCCACTGGAGAACTTGCAGGTGTTTGTGTGCTGTGGAGGCAAGTTTTAATTTGTGCCTGGACCATCAGACTCAAGATATGAAGGAAGAATTTCCTTTCAACTTAAAGTTTTGTTGTGTAGACTGATGGTGAGTTTGCAAAGCAACTAAAGATTTACTCCCTACGTGCACTAGCAGCACATGTGATGTGACAGAGTTTGCCCTTCCCTGACATTGCGAGCTGTCTGTAGTGGTTGATTTATAAACACGGCGACATCCTGAAAACTGATTCTTAGAGACATTAGCTTTTATTTGAGCCCATTTCTTAGTGAATCTCACTCCGTGTTATCTGAGCATGTCATCCCTGTGAAATATTCCGTTCTGTTCCAGCGGATGTTGGAAAGCTCTTTTTCAGACGCGGTATCAGATTGCATTCACCAGCACACCCTCTTCTCCGTCCCTTGCCCAAAGGAGCTCCATCTGGGTGCTGCTGTTTCCTTTACCATTTATGTTGGCACAGACAGCAGCACCACCATGTCCAGAGAGCACTTCTCTGCCTGCAAAACAGGAAGAACGCACTGCTTTCAGATAGACACTGGAGACAGAAAACAAGCCAGCAATGATCCAGAAACAGATGGAGGAGGATGGTAACGGGAGATTTTCAGCTGGTGCACAGCCAGTTTCTGCACTTGGCATCGTCTTTACTGGATCGCATGCCCTCGTCTGTGGACAATCTCTCTGTCCCAGCAACCTATGAGGTTGGGATACTTAATAAGCCAATGCTGTTTGTTGCATATCTTCTCCTTGTAAAAAAACATCTAAGAATTCTGTTTGCCTTAGCCCTGAGAATGAAATATAAGCTACTTATAGACACTGATCGATGGCAGTGACAAAGCAGTTACTTGGACAGGTGCTGAGGTTTCTGGCTGTACTTTGACTCAAAATCAAAAATTCCCATGAATGTCAAAGCCCGGTGTTATTGCAATCCTTTATTCGCAAACAGCTGCTGATCTAAATCCCAGACTGCTTCAAGTCCATTTCTTTTGGCAATGAGCATGTTTTTATTGACAGCAACAGCCTTTTAGCGCAATCAGGAAGGGACAGTGGAAAGTTACTGTACATTCACCTTTCAGCTTTCCCACACTGTCTCAGCCTCGTTAGCGGGCCGATATGTTCTGGGTGTGCGGGTTTGAACCAGCAAAGACCAAATCCTGCAATGGACAACTGAATGGTCAAACGTCTGACCTAAAATCTACACGAGCATCTTTGTAATCTGGGTTTAAATCCAGGCAGAACTGCTCTTTTTAACTAGTGGTATGATTATTGGCTGGAGTGTGAAGTTCAAATCCCAGATCCCATATATGGTATGACCGGACTCATGCGGTGCAGGGCTTCATCTTTCACCATTACATATATCCTGAGTGAAAAGAGGATAGCAAGAAGAGCATGATGAGCTCCACCAGCATAAAGTGGTAACCGTCTGGTGTTACCACAGGCCTGGGTTCAAAGACTGTAACTGCAAGGCCAACAGGACTTTTATAGGGCTGCAACCCATTTTTACATTCAAGTCAGTTTAAGAGACTACGTAGTTTTGTCGAATTAACTTTATTTTTTAACCTTGCATTACACAACAATGTTTAAAACTCATTACAGCAGGTGTAAATACCGAGCATGTAAGCTCATGATCATAAACACCTCAGTGACAACAGGCACATGAAAAGGTGGCTCGCTGGCTGAGGTCGGCCATGCTCCCGTACTGTCACTCCTTGTCAGCTGATGATGGGTCGTCTCCGCGTTGGACAGCTGCAGTATCGAGGGAAGAGGGAAAGCATACGTTGGCATGCAGACATGCAAAGAACAGAGCAGCGCTGGCCTTTTGCTCAAACATCTGCTGGCACGTCTGTGCCCTCTGCGATCTCTCGTGACGTGCCAACCGCAGTGCCCTGCTCTGACTTGCACAAACTCAAGCAGAAAGCACAGAGAGGGTCCTTGCACAAGAGCAGTGGGAACGGCTCTCTGCCAGCCGAATGCCAGAATGTCACAAGTCTGCGGAAGGTCTCGGTTTTTAAAAGTTCCTATGAAAACGCCGCGTTACTGCAGTCGACGAGGGAACTGTTGTCCAAACGCGCTTCCTCGTGGGATCGTCAGACGTGGCTATCTAGACGTCCAGTGTGTGTGCAGTTTGAAGGGAGTGCAGATGTCTGAGGGGAGGTTCTGTTAAATATTTCTCCTGCTACATTCTTTGAGATGAACTCTGTTCTCGCCCAAGCCAAGAATGTGCCAAGCGCACCCACCCATCCATTAACCTGTCCTGAAGTGTGCCACCGTGTAAGAAAACAAAACACTTCATTAAAAGCAGAACATGCTGGTCACAGTCAAGACTGACAAAGTATTTTAGTTCTTTTCCAGTTAGTATCCCTACATTTACATGCTATTGTACTCATACGCTCAAACTTACACTTGTTAGGAACACTACACACAAAGCCTGACGACCACACAGGGCTACAGGGAGATTAAAGCCAGAAAATCCAGATTTGATTTAGAATTTCTTTGTTGTCACATAAGAATATTCAATTTTAGGTGGCAAAGGAAAGAAAAAAACAACATAAGCTGCTGCTGATCATGCATATCTGTTTCAGCAAAAAACTCTTATCGTGGCAGTTTGTTGACATGTAGCTGAAGTGAGAGGTCACATGTTCCAGACACAGCAGACGTGGTGAGAGACAGTTTCTCCTTCACGCACACCTGCCCACAAGGGCTTCTCGAGCGTTTAACGACCTCGCTTTAAGTGCTCGTAACATCTCCCCGTGATGCCAAACTCAAGGCTGCTTTCGACACGATGTTAATTTACCATCAGAACCCTTCAGGCAGGCATCCATTAAAAACCTTAAAATGTTGAAAATTTCACAGCCAACGAACAATCAAATGACTGCTTGTTTAAAAACGACATATTCCAGGCTTTTTCCTTTTCTTTTTTTTTTTAATGCTGTACATATTCCATGTGCTTGAGTTCGAGGGCCTGTGAAAACAACACGTTGTTAATCACGCTTTCATATTTCACAATTTGGAACTTGCTGAATTTATAGCGCTTTTGCTTCCAGCCATCAAGTACACAGAGCAAAGTCAGTAGTTTTGTTTAGCATGTGTAACACAGGCGTGCAGGACCGACCGTATTCACTGAATAAGAGAGGGCACATTTGTGCACTCGCATCCTCACATGAACGTCAGCAGATCAGAGCGTAAACTTGGCCAGCTCCTTCTTCTTTTCGTTGTATTTAGTGCTGAGTTGTCCTACAGCCCTTGCGTGCTCCTCATCCACCTCCTCCTTTAATCTCTGCTGCTCCTTCAGGAACTCGGCCCAGTCTTCTTTCAGCTGCTCCATGTTCGCCTTCAGCTGGGTTCCCTGGCATGACACGAGGAAATCAAAAGAACACAACAAAATTATTTATTTAAATGTTAAAATGAATCGTGGACTGTGCTGTATAAGGAGGGGAAATTCAATCTATTGAATGCCTTCAAAGCAACTTTTTTAGAAGTTGCCTTGGTGTGTGTTTTTACCTGTTGGGCCTCTAGCTCCCTCTGCTGGACTCTCTCTGCCATGTGATTAGCAGCCTCCACTGTGGGACAAAACAAAAAAAAGGTGTGAAAATATTATTTCCACACATGATTCAGACTGTATTCTCCAAGGCGCCTACGGACTCAAGATCTTAGCCACAGTAAGTTTACAGTGAGCTACAGCACAGCGTGGATGGAATAAACTCAGATACAGCATCTGTCTGTACAATGGTGATAAAAAACCAATGCTGGATATGACGTTTGTTACAGTGTTACTTCCTCCTCTGTGTGGTCATGGTAACAGCCGGAGGAGACATCATACAAACAAGCTTTTGCTGCTACACCTCGACTAGATTTTCTCATTTGTTGGATTCCCAAACATTTAATTTTTCATATTTTCCTCTATACACCTGGTTTTGTATTCATTCATCCATACATGTTGAAGCTGTAGAGTTTGTCTCCATGGATACAAATGAATAGGTAACATAAAAACGAATCTGCTGCAGAAAAGTAAAGGAAAAAAAAATGAAAATACTTAACACATTAACACAAACGACTAAATTAAGTGAATGATTCATGAACTATGAAATAAAATTTAAGCAAAAACAAAAAAAAGTTTCATGTGTTGCTGCGGGTGGAGTAACTTACACCGTTTAATGACGTCAGACAGCTGATGTTTCATGTCCTCGAAATTTGCTGGCGGCATTTGCTTGTTCGTTTCCAACACACTTTTATTGATGTTCTCCAGCAGACGGCTCTCCCTGTACCCCCGCTTTTCCTGAACAACAGCACAACAAGTCAACCCGCTCTCTAAACATAAGCTGGTTTTTTTGCCACTAAAATAAATAAATAAATGAATAAATAAATAAATACGGTTGCTGAGTGCAAATGTGACAGTTAAAGATGAATTCCTGTCTGCATAGACAGTGACAGATATGTGATTTTTGACCATTTATGACAATTATTCGCTGTAATATTGGAAACAGATTGCATGTAATTGCCAACCTGATCCCATTCAATCACAGGCTGATAGCAGACTGACTGTCTTATGGCAACATTTACAGCAGGTGTTAGTGACGGTGTCGGTATCCTTAACAATCTCATTTTACAAGCAAAACTATAGTGAAATAACTTTAACAGATTTGCAGTTGAGAAAAGCTAATAAATAAGAATACATGTTAATGCAATACTCAGCATATCACAAAATGTTTAAAAACTGAATAATATGGTATCATAGGGTGTCTGGTGATTCCCACCTCTGCTTCATACAGTAGAAACTTATCGGGTCTGCTGAATTTTGCAGTTACTTTATGTGAATACATTCTCTGTGACAGAAACTGTATTTCTTTTGAATTTTTTTGGTTACTTGCAATCATGATTGGTGTTGGTTCTCTGTCACAATGGTGTGGAAGTAAAGGATAAAGCAGACATCAGTTATAATTGGGACTGGAACAAACCAGCCTACATTTTTAGGCTTTCAAGGGGTTGGTTCAGAGGAGTGTGTGGCTGAGGGACTTTATGTTGCACACATGTAACTCTATGCAGAGCGGTCATCAAACTCTATCATGCTTTCACAGTGTACCTCAAACTCTCTCATAAAGTAGCGGATCTCTGCATTGATGACCGGTCTGTGGTCCAGCAGTCGTGACTGGATATCACCCACATCTGCAGGATGAGCACAGATTGGAATAAATACACTTCACGCGAAACAGAAAGACAAATTTAACAACCTGTGTTTTAAAAGGCAACTTCAGTCCCAGCACACTGACAGATCAGCCCCTCTATCTGTGCTTTATTAGCTCAGCGGTGGTTTTAAATAAGTGCTTTAAAAAGCAGGGCGTAAGGCTGATTTTCAGATATAAGTTTAACTCACCTTTAGCGATCTTGTCCATTATTTTGAGCTCTCCTGTCAGAGTCACTTTACTTTTTATCCCCTCCCCTTTGGGGCTGCTAGTTAGCTTAACCAACTGCTAGCTTTCCTCCAAATGCTAAGCTAATTCACAGCAGAAGACGTAGTTAATATAGCCAAACTATTAGCTATTAAACCTTAAACAACAACGATGCAAAGCCTTAACATTTATCACATGATTCAAAATACAAACGCCACTTCCGGGAACGCTTTGGACTGAACCAAAGGGGTTGGGAGGGGAGTTCATGATCTTTAAATGTGCATTTTATTTACATTCTGTGTGGGTTTGTTATAGTTGGGTTAATGTGACTTCCTACTACATATTTTTGACATTTTTGTAGGTGTATGCACGAACCTAAGTTGGAGGACAATGACGTGCTGGTTGCTGTTTTCTCCGCCAGGCTTGCAATGAGTGGCTCTGGCTTGTAAATGAGGCAGTGTCGTGTGTGGTGCCTGGTTGTGGACAGCAGATGTCAGTGTTACTCTGCGGTGGACCAAAGCGGCTGTAAGTATCGCTGTTTGACTCTCGGTTCCTTATCAGTAGAAAAGCCAGGCCGTTAAATCTATGCAGAAATTACAAAATAAAATAAAAATTCTGTTAGTCAACATATTGATTTTAAGTAGCACTATACTTGTATACTTTTACTCAGTGATAAAATACCGGGTTGCCAGCTTGTGGAAAAATCTCTTTAGCTCGTTTGTACTTTTGGATTTAATTTTCTTAAGATGTGTTTCGTTTTTTGGGTAGACACTGTTTAAAATTTACCTTCTGTGATCTGTCTCCTGGAAAGCCTGCAGGGTATCTAAACCCAGTTAAATTTATTAACAGCATATTCATATTTATAGCAGTATACCTTAGAGAGTGTAAAACACTAACATTTCTTTGTAACTGTGTTCTAACTTAGAGAAAGAATAACCAGCAGCTAGAGGAATTATTCAAAACCAACCCAAAAGTTGCTTATAATAATCTATTAAAAACTAAAATAATCAACTTTAATCAACTTATCTTAATAGAATTTATTTGTGCTAAATTTGTCTACTGATTTGAGAGCCATAGTTCTTTTTGATAATATATTATTTAGATTATCCTGATATATATTCTTTATATATTCTTTGGGGAATGCTCACAACTCCTGTAATAAAAGATATGCACAAGAAAAATGTGCAGAAAAAGCAGAAAGTAGAAAAATAATTGAAAAACCCCAAAAAACATCATTCCCATTTTGGTGACCTTCATAAGATTAAAATCCAGGGCTGGCAAAAACACTAAGCAAATGCTTTTTTTTTTTTTTTTTACACTTCATGAAATGCAAATATATCAGC